>JAWWEQ010014305.1:0-37177 GCA_035583055.1 Torymus tubicola | reverse complement strand
TCTAATATTCTAGCATTCTTCATACTTTAGCATCTAAAAACATACCTCAAAGTTTGAGCAAAATCCGTGATCCGGAGGCCGTGACCTCCCCTAGTAAGATGATATATTTTTTATGTTTGATATTTATCTAGTAAATGATCAAAAGAAATGAAAAACAGATATTATTATTTTGAATATAAAAATATATAATTAAAATAAATTATAAATAATAAAGATAAAAAAAATAAAAAAAATAATAAAAATAAAAACGATCAATTTGTTTTGCAGGTAAGGAGAAAAGGAAAAAGTTTTGTTTAGATACCAACTGCATGTTCCGTCTAAACATATGCAATGACGCACGTTTTACGAATTTCATTGTCGTGCATTGTTCACATTACAATATTAATTTATACAATTTCGTTAGCAGATAATGAGTCTTGTATTTGATGTAGTATAACTGATTGAATTAATAATTTTTTAAACGTATCGTCAATTACCATTTTTATCTATCTACAGTATAACTTCTTTTTATATCAATTTTACAATTAGAAATATAGCTTAAATTAATTTTTCTATTGAATGAAATTAAGAACACTAAAGTTTATTTTTAAAACCTAGATAAATCTTATGGATTTCAAGTCACGTATATATTTTTTATAACTTTTGGTGAAAATTAAGAAATTCATATCATTGGAAAGTTTTTTAATTGATTTAATTTATGATTTAGTATAATTTTTTGTACATATAAGGCTATCACAAAATGCTGCATCTATTATTATACGCTTAATTTATATCCAACACTACTCCAGAAATGCTTATTAGCAAAATTATCGGAGCTGGTTACACTTGATTGGTTCGGTCCAGCAATACGCATAAATATAAATTCTTTGGACCTTGGTTTCACTGAAGGCCACTCCTTTCCTAAATTAGGTTGCCTGAAACAACATAATGGATTAGACGTCACTTACTTAATTATGATACTGCTAATATTTGATCGAATTACCCTGTATTGACTGTTGAGTACCAGAAGTCTAACATATTTTTCAACATCATTTTATCCGATAAAGTTAGAGTAGGATTCATGTAAGGATTTTCCAGAACTAAAGAAATGTCGTCCAAGTGGCAAACACCTATCATATATCGATATATAACAAAAATTGTAGTATATTGTAAGATATGTTATTTTTGTTTTATATCTTATTCTACAATAACTATATGTCTTTATTTTCTTACCAAAATTAAAATTGGAATTCGTGAAATGATCGCTGTTACTTTGGGCCGCCCTGTAACTATAATAGTACGCATATACTGGGCTTTTGTTAGCTAGAGCTTGTAATCTAGCTGCCTTTTCAAATGAGATGTGGAATGACTCGTGCGTTGACATATATATCAATCCCCAGAGAGTCTTATTGTCACCGACCTTGAACGGCCTATTGTCACCTATATAATATTTTCTAGCTTTATTTACGAGTTCGGGGTCTTGACTCATGGGCAAGGTGTCATTGAATATCTGAATGTACGATGTACGAGGTTCCCAGTGATCGTTGAGATACGTTAAAGCCGTCTGGTTCAAGCCGATTCCTGATTGTAGAAATCAAGTTATAAAACTTTGTCGCTATTGGGAAAGTAAATTCCAAAGGAAATACCTGCTATTGCAGTGGCACCTTCTTCGCTTACAACACCGGTGATCCAAGGGACATCAGTTACGTCTCCACTTCTCAAGATTTCCTCAGGCGATTTGTTGACAAAGTAATTATTTGCAATTTTCTCAGCAACTGGCATGAAGAATGGGAAGTAGAAAAGTGTGTTTGATGTTTGACTCTATAATATTTGTATATAAAGAATTTATTTTCTAAGCAAGACTAGAAAAGATTTTTTAAACAATCGTTACGTCGACTGCTCACCAGAAGATCCCGACAGGCTTCAGCCAGCTTCAGCACGTCCTTTTTCCTCAAACATTCCACCATCTCTTTCGACTCATACGTAGGACATTCTACCATCTCAGCCAATCGTTTTGCAGTTTCTAAAGGCTTTGGATTATACGCCCAGGGCGCCAGAGCTGTGCCACTGAATGATATTCCATTTCTAAACAACCCAGCGCTCATCTTCGACAAGTAATGATAATGGACACTGGACCCTCCAGCACTGGCTCCCATCAAACTGACCTTTTCAGGATTACCACCAAAATAGTGGATGTTCTGGCCCACCCACTTCAGAACTAAATTCTGATCCTTTAATCCCATGTTACCTGGTACAACTTCGTCGGCTGTGCTGAGAAAACCAAAGATACTCAGTCGGTAGTTCATGGTGACGAGAATAATATCGCGATCTATGATGTATTTGGCTTTTGTAAAGTTTCCAGCCCCTCGTTGGAAGCCGCCCTCGTGAAACCAGACTATGACTGGTAGGCTGGAGTTTTTGTTACGAACTGGGGTGTATATATTTAGAAAGAGGCAATCCTCCTGACCGAAAACTGATTTGGCTTCGTAATCGTATTGGATACATCTTGGTGGATCACGAGTGGCATCAATCACATTTTCAGATTTCGATGTAATTGGATTCGGGGGCTGTAAATTTCACGTTTATTAGGTTTATCGTTATAAACACAGTAATGATTTGTTTTATAAATGGAAATTGACTTATATAAAGAAAATGATGTATATGAAGAATTTAATTTTTATTTAGAACTGGTACAAGTTTGATAACAGTTTAGAAGGTATAATTTGGTATCTTACTTGAAACCGTTTGGGTCCTGTAGGCGGAATAGCATAAGGAATTCCTTCGTAAGATTCATATTGTCGACCTTCGTAGGATGTCTTGTACAGACCTTTTATTGTTGCTAATTGTGTAGTAATCGTCGGTAGATCATCAACTTTAGCACAAACTTGCAATATCGACCAAAAAGCTAATATGATTTCAATAGGAATATTGATCTGCATTATGTGAAATATTTACTACATGAAAATTTGAAAAATAACTACCAAATTTTATTGCTAATATAAATTTCTAATTTCGAATAGAAATTTTTAAAATTTTAGAGTTCTCTTCTGTCAAATACCTTATCCACGACTAACTTGATTCTTATAATGAAATGGACGTGTACAGCAATCGACTGATCTGCTAAAAAAAAAAATAAAATTTAATATTAAATAAATATGCGCATACTAAAATGTATGTGTCTTTATATTGCTCTCTGATAAGAAATTTTTTAATGTTTTTGCGTGAGTCGCATGTTGTCGAAAAGAGTAAAACAGAATAAATTTATATTTTGTATAAGCTATTTAAATTTAAAATTTATTTTAACATCTAAGTAAATCTATTTATATAAAATATATGAAACAGAAGGCACAGATTCATATATTTCATGTAATAAAATTTAATATTCTCTAAAAACTATTGTTGAAAAATTAACGCCAAAAATAGCTACGGGCTCTGTGTACTAATAAAGATTACTGCTTTTGTCAGGCGTAGTCACGCATAAAAAATGTGAGTTAGAAAAATGTCCAAATTTGAACAAATTTTAACAAAAATTTACTTTAAGTAAGTTAAACGGTTTTCAATCAAACTATTATAATTCTATATACGATTTTGGGCAAATAATCTTGATGTAGATGGATATATAAAAATAGCACGGAGAGAGAAAACTAAAATTCTCTGATTTTAATAAAAATTTATTCATAAAAACATAACTATTTAATAATTTTTTTTTATGAAAAATACATTGTATTATTATTTAGAATATTTAATATCCCTTTATAGTAAACTATGATTCCTTAATATTTTCAAATAGCATCTATACTTAAAAACTTTAATTTTATAAAATGCAATAAGATGAACGGTTTCATTCGTAAGAGTACAAGATAACGCTCGCTTCTCGCGCAGTTTTAATTTTATGGATGGAAAGCGTTTTATCTTTAGCACAAGAGGAAAAATAATTATCGTGAAAGTTCAACAACTTTTTATTATGTGTCAACTGTGTTACTTTAAATTACAAGTCTTTGAACTGTACCCTACGATAATATCAAAATGTTCCTTACACAATCGGCTAGGTATTGAAAAGGCGAACATTCAATTCGTATTTACAGCAAAATATCGAATTCTGTGACTCTGAATTACACTTTTGACTTTTTTTAACGAATGCATCTGATTAGAATATTTGGATTATCGATTGATGATGAAGAATAAAGAGAATATATCATTGACATAGTAGTCTTCGGAAATATTTAGATATTTTTAAATTTTTGCACAGGTCTTTCATTTTAGTGGTGACTGAAGTATACCCAGAAGTTCGTATATACCAATGAGCACGATTGAGATTGAGTAGGTATGTCAACGCATCAAACATTTATTCATTTATTATATACAGCAGTCGCATTTAGTAGTGGATGGTCTATTACCCTTCCATTTTAATTAACATAATGACATTCACATTAGTATATAACACTATAAAAAACTAATTTCTAGCGGTTAATTGACAATAGATAGTTTTTTCTATAAATATTGTATGTTAACATACGGAAAAGGGTGGGTCAGACGAATGAAAACTTGCGTATAACATAAAAACTTAAAGCAAAGACTGTACGTCTTACAGTTTTTTAGGCTTTTACAGTGCTACATATTTTTCTCATTTTCCATTATTAATAGAATAACAAATTTTATTCATCATATTAATTACCTATTGATGTCCTTTGCAAGTGCACCTTTCGATAAATTTTCAAGGGTCGAGACACAATATTCTCTATATATGCATAAACGCTTTACACTCGATACCGAAAAAGATGTTTCTGTCACTCTGACTTCGAGTCACACATACGCTGGTATCTGGGAGTCGGTGTGGATATTTCGGTCTAGTCGTTACAATGCTCTTTACAAGATCTATACTTTTTTGTCAATCCTTCTGGTGTATACACTTACTATATCCGAGATCATGGCTACTGTATTACTGACGGAGAATCTGCGGAAATTTACGGACATTTCGTACATACTGGCGTCGACGATTAACGTTTGTTGCAAAACGGTTAACATTATGGTAAGAAGGAGAAAAGTTCTTGAATTCAAGGTAAAACTGCTTATTACCGCAATTAGTTTGTAATAGTTTCTGGTTTTATGTATACGTATAATGTCTAGGTTGAATGATATTGGCTTAGTACTGTACATACTTTTATCACGAATTATAGATTTTACAGTTAGTTTGTTCTTACAGCTTTGGTCATCATTTCTTTAATTATCATTACGTAACTTATCGATACTTCATTGTGTTTGAAAAATGTTTACTTCATAAAATTATCATTGAGTATTATTTTTCCGAAACTACGTATAAAATGATTAACTATATTGGATCGTAAATTATTTTAACTTTATAGATTTACATGCTTCATTTAATTGATACGTTAATATGTATATGTTGATTCGATTGATAGACTCAAGTCCAGTTCAATAGTAAAATGACCTTTTAACTAAACATAGGGTTTACAGTCAGAGAATATTATATAGTAATTTAATTATCAAAGAAACAATTAGTAAAAATATGTTTAACAAGATGAAAACACGACACCTTAAAATAATCATATTATGATGATAAAAGAATGTCTTTGTTTTTTGTCAATTTCTATAGAAAACTTCTAAACTAATAAATCTAATTATTAGTCATCAAAATGCCTAATAACATTTCGTTTTTAAGTCATGTTTTGATTCAATCAATATCTTACATTAAACACTTAAACTTGCAAACTTTAGCACTCGCGTTCAATTGTAATAATATAAAATAACACAGCTCTGTTCTGTATCATTCTCGAGCAAACAAAGGTGCTGACAATGTCAATAGGGCCATTGTTCCAAGCATCCGATAACCGCACGCTACCCTCCTAGTCTTGACTGCCCTTTGAGATACCACTAATTTTTGGCTGGCTTACGTTCATCAATCTGTTCATAACATGCGCTACGATTAATGTTGCGAATGATTCGATGATTTGTGGATTCGTGGTGATTACGTGCTCACAGTTGGAATTGACGAAAACAAGGCTTTTCCTGATGCCGCGAGTAGCCAGGTTGAGAAACATGAAGAAGAATAGCGGTGGAGTGAAGAATGTTGAACTAAAGATTATTTCTGGTCACATTCTACACCATAATCATATTTTGAAGTAAGTAATAGAGTTTGTTTAGAAACAAATGAATGTAGATATGCAGGTGCATTATTTTATCAATTAGATTGTTATTTGAACATATCGAGTGCATAAACGTCATTTTCACACCATAGTGATTGCAATGCAGTTTTGTACGAGTTATGTCAATTTATCGCTTTTCGGACGTCAACTAACACTGAGCACTGCCGACGGCATTCAGTTTATCACAATGGTGTTGTATCTATTCTGCGTATTCGGTCAATTTTTCATGTACTGCTGGTTTGGCAATGAAATGACTCTGAAGGTAATATTTTGGGAATCGTCATTCCCAAATACCAATTAGCTGAAAACACTTTTGTTATAGAGTTTACATTTTGGACAGATGATTTATAACATCGATTGGACAAGTTTACAGCTACAGACGAAAAAAATCTGATTATAATGATGATGCGAGCTCGTCGACCCATTGTTACTTATGCCCTGCGGTTCGTTGATCACTTTGTCTACCGAGTTATTTACTAATGTAAGAACTTCGTTTATGATTATTATTTTAAACAGAAACTTTTAGGGTCTTGTGTAGTTGTATAATCGTCTTTAAACTTCTTCAAAAGTCATCGAATTAATTTAAAAAAGACATCAGAAAATGTATTCTTTCTTCACTTTGCTCGCTAAGACAGTGAACCTGTGAGAATAATTTTCAACTTTACTTCCTTATTATGTAATGTACTATTGTGTCCGGATATAGGTAAGAGGATTTCCAAAAGACTGATATCATTATTTGTCATCAATTTAAAATTAAACAACGTATAAACATTGTATTTTATTGTATATATCTTCTTAATTTTCTTCTTATATTAACCGTAGTTTTTGAGATCTTAATACCTACAGTTTAGAGTACACCTTTCTCATAAAAAATTGTAGAAATCATACTTATGTACCAAAAAAGTTCTGAACAACACACACACACATATAAATATATAATAAATCGTTACCCATATCCTTTTAATTCGTAAAAATGAAGGATAACTTAAAATATCAAATCTGTGCAAGTGTACGAAACATAACGAATGGTTTCAAATAAATAGTTTTATTTACATTTTATTTACATTTTATTGAATAAAATACTAATTGAGGATTCTGCGTGATATAAACATTTCCTAAATCATCTGGAAGATGCTGATTATTGTCTTACCTTTTGTAGCTTGACAATTAAAGGTTTGATTGCTCAATTATCGCATATTGTTAATCTGAAACAAAAATAAATGTGTCAAATTAATTATCATAAAGTTTTTTCATACTTTCATAATAGTTTTTACATAACATTTAAAGAATAACATGAATCTATGATAATTCATTATTTTAATTTTTTTTTGTTTCAATTCTTGGAATTGAAAAAAAAATTAAAAACATTCAAATAAAGAAATAAAATATGGATGAAAATTATGAGTTGTTCATTAATCACGGATGTATAAGAATAATGGAAACAGTAACTAACGGAGATATACGAAATAAAAAAACTGGTCTACACTTTTGACTAGATTGTTATATTCTCATGTATTTATCTGAAGTATACAATTTTGAAGATATCATAATAATTATAAGTAATATCTCAAAGAAAAAGTCATTCGAGGATGATTCGGATGGGCCTTGTTTTATGCTTGAAAGTTGTGTAGAAGATCGCGTATTCAGAGCAAGATTTGAGGAATGGGGAAAAAATTTTTTCCCCGCTTGAACAAAATTTTGTTTGTTTACATACTCTGAATTCATGATCTACATAGATTTCAGATATGAACCTTGTAATAGTAAAAATTTAAGTTTTGCTAAAACATTAAATAAACATATTTTGAGGTCCCATGAATACACTGTTTTTATAAATGACTGTATGGATATGTGCGAATAGATTCTGACATTTTACAGTACTTCAAAGGACAAGAATTAAAGAAACTTAATTTGAACGGAATGTCTCAAGTAACATAATGTTTCGGCTGCTTTCTACGACAGTTTTAAGAACGCTACACCTTAGTTATATAAATTTATTACAGATGTCTAACCTTTGTTTGCTGACGATATCCTATCCAGCATCTGTCGTTCTTCACTGTTTAGCGTAGATTTATTAATGTAATCCTTGACAGCATTGAGATGCTGCTTGAGTAATCTTATCCTCTCTTCCTTTGCATTCTCATGCTCTACTGTCTCCAAGAGACGTTCTATTGCAAAGTAATTGCGAAGAGCAATGAGCTCTTCTTCTCTCACTCGCGCACGCTCCTCCATCAACTGTTCGAGATCCTTGCGATATTGCAGTTTACGCTGTTGTTTCGCTTTTAAAGAAAGTTGCTCCATTTTCTCTGATTCCATGACTTTGGCCATAATTTCATCTGCAAATGCCTTTTCTCTTTCGAGGAAACGTCTTCTACATTCATTTTCAAAGTTAATCTGATCCTTCAGATCTTTAGCGAGGCCTTGCATTTTCTCAAAAAGTCGCCTCTCAGCCTCGGCGGCCTCAACTTTAAAATCATGTTTTACCTCTTGGCTCATTATCTCTATAAGTTTATTTTTCTGTTCTTCTTTCTGTGTTCGAAGCTCTAACAATATTTTTGCTACAAAATTTATAGCATTTTCTCGCTGTTTACGCGCTTCCTCGCGTAAAGCCTTTAGTTTACTCATTCTCCTGTTTATCGAATCAATGTATAATTCGTTTTTCACTGATTCTATTAATTCTGTTTCCTCCATCTTTTGTCTATTTATCTCACGAATTTCCTGGTGGAGAAGCATTTCCAGAATCAACTGTTGTCCATATTCTAATTTTTTCTGCCTTATTTCATTCTTTTCTCTTTCTGCGCGAATCCTGTCAACCTCTTTGAGAGTTTCTCGGTATGTGCGGTCACTTATCTCTTGAAGTCTTCTTTCATTTTGTTTATCTAGTATTTGTTGTTGGAGTACAGACTGAACGTGTGCATTACGTTGTTTGGACTCGATTTTTTCTATCTGCTCGCGTTTCACGATTTCGGCATCTGTAATGCATTGTTCAACTTCTCGGGCAATCCGCTGCTGGATTTTCATAGCTTGGAGGTTGGCCTGTTGTTCAGCAATCTGAGCCTGTAGACTTTTTTGCACGTACGCAATCTTGATATTTCGTTCAAGTTGCACAACCTCCTGATTCCGTAAGGATGTAAGATTCTGATGACGATTCAGTAACGAGCCATAGAGCCGATTAACACTTCGGCTAGAACTGACATTATCGGTGTCGGATCTGGTAGTTGCCATCGTAGTTTATCGTTTCCGGCAAAATCTGCGAAAAATTGAAAACCATTAATCGATTTTTTCATTAATGTAAATTGTAATTAAAGTAAAGTTTTGTAAAGATATGTTAGAATCGGGTTTGAAGTCATTTGGAATCGAAATACATGTGCGTGTGTATGAATTGATTTTAATGTGAAATTTTTTTTTTGGCTCATATAATACATCAAAAATTCATAAATATAATTTCAGAATAGTCTTCCAAATGCTCTAAAACTTTTAAGTTTATTAAGCCAAGTTCTTAAAACAACAATTGACTAAAGAAATACTATCTCCTTAGAGTGTAAATTATAACTATCGACACTCATAGGGATATTATTTCTTTAGTCATTTATTACGATCGGGATGTCTGAGACGTTTTAGAAATAACTTAGCTTTTTGAACTTGTGTATTATTTCTTTAGTCATGAATTCTAAAGGTAGGTATTATTATTATTATAACTTAAAATGGTATAGATGTAATTTTCGACTAAAAGGAAGTATATTATTACAAATCATTAATACGTGTAAATGTATGTTATAAATTCTATTAAAGTGACTGATCAATTCTAAAAATGAACAATTTTCGGCTGTAACATGATGTGGTTTGACTTTAGAGAGATATGTTAAACACAAAAGTTGTGGATATTGGTATTACAAAACTTTCCTCTATTAAACATTTTCTTACATAATTAATTCCTGATGAGTTAAACTCATAAAATCCGCACAGAATTTTAGTTTATATAAAGTGTTAGAAACGAAAATTGTAAATAATAAAATAATTTTTTTTTTATTATTAGAGCGGGGAGTAATGCGGCGAGACACGTACAGCCCCCTAGTTTAATAAAAAATTTCTTGAAAATGTATACTTTTATATGTCTACATGTCTATATAAAATCATGTTTTAGGGTAGAAACTTAAAAAGTAAATATAAAAGACGAATGCAGAGATCCAGAGAAGACATTAATTAATTTTGAAATATTTGATTGCATAAAAATTTATGAAACTGCGGTGATTTTTGAGATATAAAAATCTGTATAGAACGACAATGATTGGTTAAGTTGTCTTAATAGTACGTCACTATACGTCACGTTTCCCGTTTTGAACGCGTCCATTACTAACGATGTAAATTATATACTTGTACATTTAGCAATTTTTGTAAAAAATTAAATCATATTTTATGCAATAAACTACTTATTAACTATCTTATCGTGTCAAAACTGAACTTTAGAATTATTAATATCGCAAAACTAATGTTAATAACTATACATAATTAAGTATAACATTCATTAGCAGTTATTTGCTATCATTTGCTGTTTATAACTGCTAGATTTGGGATGCTCAGAATAGTTAGTAATGGTTATTAAGAATTATTCGCTACTACTAACTGCTATTTGCTGTTATTTGCATTGATTTGCATTTATTTATTTTTTTTTATTTTTCAAATGTATCATAGTGAAAATGCTAATAACAGTCCCTGCTAAAAATTAAAATCTATTAAAGTTTATTGAAATTTGATAACTTTGAATTATTTTTAATGTAATTTCAATACATTTCAATAAATCTTAATAGATTTTAATTGTCAATTTTCAGTAGGGATTATTTGCATTTTATAAGAAAAAACAAAGGTTAATAAAAGTTATATGCAATTACTAATTAATTTAAAGTATTGATAATAGATATGAGTATAGTTGTTTATAATTAATTATTATTAATATTGTTGTATAATTTATAATTATTATACCTATAGTAATAGTTAACTACTAATAAGCACAGCTAGATAACATAAAATCGTTACTCAAACTTAAAAATTACTTGCAGTTATGTGTCAATTAATATTAAATATTTTTTAACGAGTATTAATAAATATAAATACTTAGTAGTAACTATTAATAACTAATGGAACCACCAGAAAAAGCAAATAACTATTAATAAGAACTTATAAGAGTTACTAATTGTTAACTGCATGAATCTCGTTCATTGACGCTAACGCAGTATTTTATTCTTTACTCTATATTTTAAAATCAATTAAATGTCGGGAAATATGCACAGTAAAAATTACCTTGTATGTAGGAGAAAAAATCGGTAATTACTGCCCTTTTTTTAGATTTTTCTTTTGTTTCCGTGTTGGCGAGAGTTTGTAAACAAATACACAAAGTACACTGATGATTGTATAATTTACGTTTGTTGATATTCACATTGTTCACAACTGGGTATTGAGTTTTCACACAAATGGCCTAAACATCTTTTAAGATATCCAATATTATCACTCATGAAGATTATACGATTTAAAAGAAGGCTAAGAACTAGAAATAACGTGGAATGGGCGCTTGAAGACTTACAGCATGGTTGCCCAGAAACAACTGACTGTGAGTGGCTGTTTCTCTACTGGCCCCTTTCTATGCCGACAGATGGTGAGGTATAGGAACAGTAGTGGGGAGAGCGAGCGAACGAACGAACGAACGAAAGAGAGCGAGAGAAAATGTATGAGAGGAAGAGAGAGTGGCGTCGATTTTGACGCCTCTTCATATATAAAACTCTCGAAGCTTTATTAATTTGTCGGGTTGCTGTTAGTTGTTATTTTATGGCCGTATATAGATCTATCTGGCGCCATTAACCACAAACAGAACAGTTATTATTTTTACAATGTATTTTATGCGATAAGGTTTATTTTAAAATCTTTATATTACAAAAAAAAAATTCGACATTGCTGCTAGATTCGACGTAAAACAGTGCTACTTCAGTCATGAGGCAACGGTCCTAATCTTGGGACAACGGCAGTCTTCTTGCAGGCGCCGCATGCATCATCTTTCATCCGCTATCATTTCTTTTCCATCGATTTCGTTTGGATGAGATTTTACAAATTTTATTCATAAACATACTAAATTACAGCAATTTGTATGACTAGTAATGAATCGGATGTGCTGTCTATAGTATTACATTCATTTTTTTTCTTCTGAAGTTTCCACAAAACTTTCTTACTCACAATTTATTTTGCATCAAACTTCCCGATACAATTTGTTTTGGTAAAATTTTCATGGCGGAAGTGAGTGTTTTCGGTCATTAAAAACGTTTATATGAATGAAAAAAAATAACTTTTTGATAGTTTAGTCTATTTCTTTAACTTCTACAATATTTTCTAAGCATGCATACCGGTGTACACGCCAAATTTTAGAGTTATTCGTGTAGTTTTCACTGAGTTACAGCGATTTAACTTTTAAAAAACATTCTTCTCTTTTGTTACTGATTAATTTTTATTTTAGAAAATGGCAGCTAGATTAAAAATCAATATAAACGTAAGATTTAAATCTAAAGCAACTGAACATGACTTTTTGTTATTTGATTTGAAATATATAGATATAAAGATACAAATACTTTTACCCGTGTTTGAGTATTCCGCAAGCTATCGGATTTAGATGCTCAACTGCAAATCAAATAGAATGTCTCGGGCGATTTAGTTGATCGACTATTTTTTTTTATTAAAATTCGTCCATATGTTAATCAGCGCTAAACTGTAGGTATAAGATTCGGGCGTAAAGTCGAGTACTTGGTCGTTTTATGTTATGGTCTGGCGCTGTTTTTATTTTACGGATACTGAGTTAAACTCAGCAGGTGTTATACAGTCACCCCTTATTTGTCTCAGCGGCATGGTCGTCCGCGCACAGCGAGGGTCAGCGTTTTCCTTTTACCTTTAGCTATCTACTATTCATAGAAGGGGCCCAGGCAAGGTATGCTTGACTGCTGAGAGCCTGGCACTTCTGCCAAGGAAGGAGTTCTGATGCTGAGATGGAAAGCCAAAAAACTATACTTTGAGAGAGAGAGAGAGAGAGAGAGAGAGAGAGAGAGAGAGAGAGAGAGAGAGGGAGGAGGAATCTTACACTTTCCACAGTTACAGTATAGAGGAGACTGGGGTAAAACCGAATGAGTCTGGAAATCTTTGGTCTTCATTTTAAAATAAAAAAAATGATATAAGAAATACTCTTAATGAGAGAGCATACAATCTGCATGCCAATAATAGGTGCGCGTAAATTTTAGAAGAACCCAAAAATTTTGGAACGCCTTCGATTTTATTTCAGTCACCTCTGTATTACGGTCATTTTTCCCACAAATTTCTGCGTATATGCGACCATAAGAAACCGACCATTACGAAAAACCATAATCTTTTACATAAGACCAGAGGGTTGATGCGGTAAACGAAACGAAATTCGCAAGAGATGCTGCACACGAAGTCTAAATGGTTATAATATTTGGAAATTCATAAATTACTAAAAGTGTCAATGCGCACTTCGCGAGCTCTATCGTGGGTCAATCAAATTTCACATGTCCATTTCAAATCAACCAATCACAATCATTAGATGTGACAATCTCATGCCCATCTCTTCGAATATAAATTGAAAAAGTTATTTTTCAAAATCGTTTTGCCTGATATGAGGTATAGACATCCAAGTGCGATTCCCGATGCTGTTTTTCGGTTTTATTAAAATTGTTAATCCTGTTCTACAATTCATAAAAATTTGTTGTTTATATGAATCCACATAGACATACAAATATAATATGGATAATGTTGTTCATTCTTTTAAAACTTTCTTTTCAAAACAATGCGCATATTTTCAAACCATGGTTATTCAAATGCAGTGTTGGTGATTAAGTAGATTAAAAAATTAGGTTTTTATACATTTTATCATCAAGATTGAAATATCATATAAGATATGAACAAAAATTTTTACGACTAAATCTTAGGAAATACTAGTATGACTTTACAACTGAAATTTTTTGAAGAATTCTCACATTATTTCTTTATATCATAAAACAATCCTATATTTAAACTCATTTCCTTAGTCGAATTTCATAGCGAAATAGTTTGGATGTTATACTCTGAATTAATGTACTATATTTCTGTTGTACAAATAGCATCAGCCATACTTCTGATTTTTATATTAATTATTTAGAAGCAAAACATGTTTGTACATTTAAAAATTACTTTTAGTAGCGTAACTTTGTTATATTTCACCAACATTATGTCAAATCAATATTTTGAAAATGTATAACGTCTTTTTAATAATTTGTATTCGATTAATTAATCGTTTAACATTGTTGTTACAAGACTGTTTTTTTAATTATCAAATTTTAATTATTATATAATAAAAATATCACATTTATGAACACATATATAAATATTGCTTGGTAAATTTCGCGACTGGGTGTTTTCCAAACATTGCAACTATAGCCAGTAATTTTAGCGTAAGCAGAAAAGAGCAGTGTAAGCCAAACCCTTTTATTTGCAAAAGCGCTAAGAATGCCGAATAAAAGAATCATACAGTATTGATCTTCTTTTTTTCTCGTACGCATCGTTGCACCAGTCTTTATCGGCATGTTGAAAGTTGTGCATCTTTATTTTTCCTGAACAAAATAAATATCTTTTTAGTTTTACTATTTTTTTCGAAAAGCAAATATGATCTATTAATTTGAATATGTTTAAGATTAGTTTGAATTCATTTGATAATCATTTCTAAAATAAGGTATAAAAATAATCAATATATATTCAAATTACTTGAAATACTTTTCACTTATTCTTAAGATAGCAGTAGAGACTTCACTTAATGAACAATTATTTAATAAAATTCTGTATTAAGACATATACTTGAGACAGTGTTAAAATTATTGTACGATAGTTAATTTCCTATTAAACAGTCTAAAATATATTTCAAACAAATGTTGTAAAATATTCTCAAATTTAATATTAAATAAGGAATATAAATCAACATAATCAATGAAATTATACTATATATTACTGGTGTCTCAAACAATTATTTAATCTGCTACAATGTGTAAGTATTGAGGTAAAATAAAAGTATAATTATTGAAATTCTTAATATCGATATCATGAGAATGTTAATAAAATTAAACATTTTAATGATATTTAAATATAAATTTTCAATAAGTACAACAACACAGACCAGAGACACCCAAGTCACTTGAAAAAATGAAGTCCTTAGACATATCCTTCGCAATATTGGCTGGTTGTGGCATATGGAAACCTACTAAATGGCCCTCGGAGACTTCTCAAAAATTGTTCTACGTTTGGAGACTTATTTTCTTCCCGATGCCATACTGTTTGGCTAGTGCACAGTTAGCAAGGATGATTCTAGTGGACATGAGCTTCGATGAACTTGCTGAAATATTGTTCATATTTCTATCGATCATTAACCTTTGTTGCAAATCCGTTAGCTTTGTGTCGCGTCGCAAAAATCTGATGAATCTTACAAAAATGATGACATGGGATTGTGCATTACCTCGGGATGATGAAGAAGCTGATATACAGAATCAGTATCATCAATTTATACGGTAAAACATTATTACTTTTATAGTAACAGTGACTTTTGTCTTGATGTTACACATTAGTGATATATATTAATTATTTATTTTTAAGGTACGTTACACTGGCAAGTGTTATCTTGGTAGAGATAACAGCGGTAACATTTTTGATACCACCCTTTTTTCAAGCACCAAATAATCGAACTCTACCCTTCAAAATTTGGCTACCTTATGACTACTCCTCAGATAAAATGTTTTGGCTTACTTACGTACCTGAATCATTTACCATCATGAATGCATCTCTAATTTCAGTATCTAGTAATACATTGATTTTTGGGTTCTTAATCGAAGCTTGTATACAGCTTGAGATTTTAAGTCATCGCTTCAATGTATTACCAGAGTTCGTTGAAAATGCAATGCATAAAGAAAAGGCAAATTATAACATTTATCGATTAGAAAAAGATTTGATGATTCGTATCATTCGTCATCATATATTTATATTCAGGTCAGTAAAATAGTCATTAATGTAGATAAAATAAAAGGAAAGTATAAAATTCGATTAGACCATTTACAGATTTGTGGATGCCTTAAAAAAAACATTTAGTTCGGCAATATTGGGACAGTATGCAGTAAGCTCTCTAGTGATATCGATGAGTGTGTATCAGTTATCAACCAATAAGTCAATTGACGTAGTTTTTTTTACGAACTTGCTGTATTTGATGTGCATGCTGCTAGAGTTCTTTCTCTATTGTTGGTTTGGTAACGAATTGTCTCTAAAAGTATGATCAATAATTTATTACAATGTTTATTTAATGTATATTTGAAAAATGAATTCTTTTATTCTATAGCAATGTAGATATTAAAGCAAAAAATATTATTTCAGAGCGAAGAATTGGGCACAAAAGTATTCCAAACAAATTGGGTTGCTTTAAGTCCAAAATCGAATAAAAGCACTTTGATGGCAATACATCGTTCTTCTAAACCAGTTATTATATCAAGCGGATTTTTCATTGTCTTATCGTTGGAATCTTTTACAAAAGTATGTAAATTGAATTTCCAGTTTGGGTTTTTCATCATTCTCTGAATTATAATTTTTTTCAGATATTAAAACTTTCATACTCAGCTTTTAGTTTATTACGGACAGCATCAGAGTAATAAATCGACAAATACAATTTTGTTATTCCAATTATTAAATGATTTATTTTTAATAAAAATTTGCATTATGTTGTTACATGTTTTTCTGTATGCATACCTTGGTAATAGCATAACATCTACTATTATTATTCTGAGATATTGTTTATTTTGTGTTTTGATGTCTTATTGTAAATTAATAGATTATATTAAAAAATGTAGCGGTTAGTTTGATAAATAGTATAGTACTTATCTAAGCTGATTACTATTAAATTAAGCACCAAAGAGCGCAGTTAGAGCGCTTAGATATGTATTATTATGCGTTTTTCTACGACTATTTCTTATTGTAGGTTAAATATATTGAATTGTTTTCTTAGGGATTTTCCACAAATGAATTGTGGTGTTCTGCTGTGTGCTGTGCTGCTGTGTGCTGCTGTGTGCTGCTGTGTGCTGCGTTGTGCTGCGTTGTGCTGACCGTTACACCACGAAAACGGAGAAGCCTGTCTGAGTTTATACTCGGTGGTCTTGATTTCAACTAAGAAAAGCAATCTAAATAAAACGTAATCCTTCGATTTGAAAGTTGAAAAGATTATTTTTAATTATTATTAATTAATATTATTAATGATTAAATTAATATTAGTAATTAAATATTTTAAAAAACAATAATAATAAATAATAAAAGTAATCATTTCTAAAAATGGACAAAGAAAAACAGTATTTAGAAATATTTCAAAATTTAATAAATTTAGTAATAAGATTACGTTTAATTCAAAAGAAAAAAGAAAGGTTTCGAAGATGTTGGACAAAACCTCATTTATATTCGCACATAAGAAATGCACTGGGAGCATACAATGCAGTTTTCATTTATTTCCAGTTAAATGATCATGAGGAGTTTAAATCATTTGTCCCAATGGACATTAAAGATTTTGAAGATTTACATAACCTGGTAAAACATTGACTACAAAAGCATGTGGGAAGAAGACCACCCATTGGTACTGGAATACGCTTAGTAGCAACATTGTAGTAAGTGTCTTTGTTTTTAATGGGAAATCAAAAAGAAAAAAAAGTTAAGAATTATGAATTAATTTTTATGATAGTTTCTTAGGTCACGGTGGAAGCATCAAAGGTACTCATCTATTTTTCAGAATAGGATTATCAACAACATATAATATCATTTCAGAGACATTTATGGCAATAGTAAGTATTCTTGTACCATTGTATGTGCAATTGCCAGTTAATGAAGAACAATGGTTGCAAATAGCTAAAGAATTTGAAACCTTATGGAATTTTCCAAATTGTATTGGTGCTCTGGATGGGAAACACGTAAGAATTCAACGACCACCTCATAGTGGCAGTAAATTCTATAACTACAAAAAATTTGACAGTATAGTATTAATGGCATTATGCGACGCTTATTCAAGATTCACATGGTTTTCTATTGGTGATTTTGGTGAGTTATGAAATTTCATTTTATAATTGTATATATCTATTTCTCTACATAATTTTTATACAATTTGTTTACAGGATCCTGCAATGATTCCAGTATATTTTCCGCATCATCATTTTCAAATAAGTTACAAAATAATGAATTGAATATACCAGGGTCAAGAGCACTACCAGAAACCAATATGATATTGCCACATGTAATTATTAGTGATGAGATTTTTCCATTAAATATGTATTTGATGAAACCATTCAAAAGAACAATAAATTTAAATTATGAAGACAAAATTTTCAACTACAGACTGAGTCGGGCTCGTTTTACAATTGAAAGGACCTTTGGCATATTGCATCATGTGGCGAATCATGAGAAAATCATTAGCATTTGATCTCTCAGTAAATAATCATGTTGTTGTAGCTTGTATTGCTCTACACAATTTTTTAATAATAAGAAATACAGAAAAACTAAATGTTGAAAACAGACATCACATGTATGAGGAACCTATTCTACAAGAAGATGTAGCAGTTCAGAGACTGTCACCAATAAATATTCGCAGAAATTTTGCACGTTACTTTTGTTCGCCAGAAGGATCTTTACCATATCAGCACTTGCACATATAAAATAAAAAGATTATAATTAAATTTAAAAAAGAACAATTTATTCATAAAAAGTTAAAGTTATAAAGATACATGTAATGTTATTTTATAGAAAAATAATATAATAAAGTTTTTGTCAAAAATTACTTAGTGAAATTTTCAATAATATCAAGTATTCCACATACTCCTTCGAATATTTGGTTTTCAGGTAATTCATCTAATGCTTTTCTAATAGCTTTTAAGTAGACATCATTATCTTGAAAAGTCATAGTAGTTGGTGCTGAAGAAACAGCCGTTAAAGCATTTGCAGTTTTATCAAGTAATTTCCAAGTTTCTGTTTCTAAATCTTTAATCTCAGCTTTCTTTTTTTCATAGTTTGTTGATACCTTAGGAATAGCGATGTTTTCATGAATGCTTGTTTTAGGAACTAATCTTTGATTGTTAGAACTTTTTTGTACTGTATACATATGACTTTGTTAATTTTCGTCCTTTGATTTTGTGGGCTGTGTACAGTCTAAAATGTCTTCATGAGTTAAAATTTCATCGTTAAATTCTTCATAGCTTCCACTAGCTTCATCTATTTTCCTTTTCTTATTTTTTTTTGTTGATATGTGACCTTTTAAAAATATCATATGCTATAAATAATAACTATTATCAGAATAGTGTGATCGTGTATATGAGCTCCTTAAACTGTGCCACCTCTTCTTGACATCAGAATCTGCAATACACAAAACAAGAAATTAATATTTTTAAACTAATGAGACAAAACAATGAATTTATTATTACAGACGTAAAATTATTATATTTATAAACCCTTACGTGATAATTTCTTTTGTAAATTTAGATTCAAAGAATTGGCAATTTTTATAAAGGCTTTCTCTTTTTCCTTACTAATATAATAATTCGGATGTTTTTGTTGTACAAAACCGGATTTTTTTCTACACTAGCTATAATTAATAAATTAACATCTTGTTGAGACATTTTAAATAAAAAAAAATAGTTTTTAAAAAGTATAAATTTATTAATAGAAACACTATAAGTATTTAGAACCGCGAAAAGAAACCGACTTTTAAAACACGTTCTTCTTTTGTTACATAGGTTAGTACAGTACGTTACAACTAACTCAGCTGTTTATCATTTGATTTGTTTTAATATCTTTCTTTGCTGAACGCATAAAAAATTTATTTCGCGAAGTGTTTTTTTTTGCAAATTTAAAAAAATGGACGATATGGACAGAAGAATTAATGAATTTATTATAGAAATGATTTTTGCACGTCGACTTTTTTATGATAAATCAAATGATGCGTATCATAAAGAAAGTAGAGTTGAGAGACAGCATGAATTAACTTACATTTCCTAGGTCATTTTTCAAGAGTATAACATTCACATAGCAGGTAAAATAGTTAATATAAAAATTTATCTTTATAATTATTAATTCTAATTTATATTTAACAGAAGATGATATATGGAAAAGATGGTTATCCCTGGTGAAAAAATTTAAGGAAGAGCATAAAAAACTCAAACAAAATTGCCCATCAGGATCTGGAAATATTGATAACAAACAAATTTGGGAATTTTATAACTCTATGATCTGGCTATTGCCATATGTACAACATATGTCCCAAATTACCAATCTTGATGATGATTATTTATGTCAGTCCACTGCATTAATTAATGATGCAGATAAATTAAAAAAAAAGTACATGATGAAGATAGATATTTGGCAAATCTCGTTAAATGTAGCGAAGCTATTCATGATAAGCTTAGTACAAAAAAGAACACAAAAAGGGAGTCAATTGAAAGCTATATGCCTATAAGTGCGGGTTTGGATAAAATAGAAGAAAGTAAAAAGTTTCTTTGCTGCAGACAAATCTTTTCTTTTATAAAAGAATTGAAATCTAATAAAAATGAAAAATAAATTATTTTACTTTTTAATTGTAATTGTATTTAATAAATAATAAATTCCTTCACAAAATATATTTTTCTTTCTTTTCCAGGCGTTATTTAAAATTTTTATAACGTTAGCCTAGTAATTCTCAGAATTGCACGTGGTTTATGAGCGCTCTTTATGCAAGCGAATTACTTTCAGTATGCGCGTAGATGCGAGAGGTTCACGTAGATTTTTCAGTTAATTTTAATTTAAATTTAATTAATTTAAATAAGTAATTATCTAAGAAAAATGGCTTATGCCAAAAAAATAGAAAAAGTATATACATCTCGCAATTTTTCCGATAAAGAACTACACGATAAAGAGTCTTTTTGTCTGCGCTATATTTTACAATGTAATAGCACAAGACTTCTGAAAATAGCTTTGAGAGAAATAGTAATAGATATGGGAGAATATTACAGCTCAAGATTTTGTTTTTGGTTCATGCAAGACAGGCAAGGTGTAATCAAGTTGTGGAATCATGAACAACAAAGATCACAAATTAACTCTGAAAAAATTGTTGGATAATATATTAAAATATAAAGAAACAAGTCCTGTTATCATTGGAACAATAGAAGATAAAAATTGTTTTTCATTAAATAAAGCTGTGATGACCTGGTCAAAATGTAATTCCTTTCAATATAGATCAATATGGCCTTCAAGGAGTAATCCAATTAACGTTCCAATCTTACTAATGAAAAAAGAATTAAATACCTTAATGAGTGTTCGACCTTTCTGCATCACGCAGATGAAGAAATATTCAGTGCATGGAACGAAGCTGTATTAGTAAGTGGACAGCAAAAAATTTGGGATGACCTTGGGAAAATCCTGTCCAGCATTCGACATCTACAACGTTAATTTAATTATTTATATCTTTAGATATTTATATAATTATTATTCGCATATTGTTTCAATTATTATTGTATTTTCTTTATTACATTTCAATTTCATTAATTTAATATGATATCATCATTAATAAATAGTGTTTTTTTTTATTTCATTAATCTACATTAGTAAGATCATACTATATTATAAATTATTCTTTGTAAATAATAATATATGTCTTATAACGCATTAAACACGTTAAAAGTAATTAGAGTTAAAAATAAGTCAATAATATAAATATTTTGATATAAAATTAGAAATAGTAATTATTATACACCGTTACATTTCAAAGTATTTATTATCAAATTTATGAAAAAGTGAAAAATATTGCCTTTCGAAAGAGGGATTAGAAGTAATATTATCAAATTGAAAATTAATTAACCAAGTTCAGGATAAAATATTAAAAGAATCATGTTCTGATGTCATTTATTTTACTTTCTATTTTAGAAATTATGATATGAAATAAGAAATACCTTTCAATTCAAATGTATGCTTGTTCCATGTACTTGAGAAGTGATTATTTGAACACCAATATCCTAGTAACACGGAGGTTACTGGCTATTTAGGAATGGATAATAAAAAGTCATTAGTACATTTAAATCTTAGCAAGTCCATTACTAGCAACAAATATACATAGAAATCATTATTATTACTTAAATTAAGTTCTGAATATTATTTACAAGGTAGTTTTTAACTAAAAATTGCATAATATAAAAATAAAACACCCTCGCATGATAAAAGTCTGGAATACAGGACATACTGTAGACTTTTTTTATGCAGGTTATCGTGCTATTGATCTGAATTTAAAAAATAGATTTTTCGTTACAATCAACAAATTTTTTTAACAGAATAAATTATTTATTCACTTAAATTTCCATGTAACTTTCTACTCACATAACTTCTGCTTGAAAAAAAGGAACAGATGATTCAGTTGTAACATCCGAATTGGTTTGAGGCTCTGGATGATAATCTCCGGTTGATATTGCCATGTACAATGATTTTATAATTGTACTGCAGTTTTCGTTAAAGGTGCTTATGTTTGTTAATCAGTCTGGGTACTAGAATCCTGAACCAATTTTAAATTAATGAGTATTTAAATACTAATAAGCTGTATTCGTTTCAAATTTCTGCCTAAATTCGTGAGCAACACTTGTTTTATAGATAGAAAAATTGCATATCAAAGCAGGTAAGCCATTTTGCTTTTGACATTCAACTTATGCTTGAAAAAAGGAAACAGATTACTTTTTCTCTACAAAATCTATACAAAATGGAGCATGCGTTTAACATAGTATTAATTGATTTATAATTATTTTTTATAAAAATACATACTATTTTTATACTATATTTTATTATTAATGTTAACAGATGCCACAAAACTGCAAAATAGCAACATCCAAACCGGAGCAGATACATGGGTTATGTATGTTCGACCTAGATTGTTTTTTGCTGGTTGAAATCAAAACCACCAAGTGTAAACTCAGATAGGCTTCTCCGTTTTCATGGGGTAACGGACAGCACAACACAGCACAACGCATCACACAGAAGCGCAGCACACAGCAGCACACCGCAATTCATTTGTGGAAAGTCCCTTATTAATTGACCGAAAGATGCGAATAATACAGTTTCTCGGTTTAAGAGTACAAAATGTGATCTACGCATTAAGATTATAATTATTCCAGTACAATAATTTTTCGTGTCTCACATGCATCACTCCGAGCGAATACAGGAGGTAAAAAAACTCATGGAAAGATACAGGAAAAATTGGTACACTGTAAAAAATGTTATTAAAATTAGTAATAACATTGATTTTTAATGTACAAAAATAACTTAAATTTAATGTACTTGTAAGAAAATAGACAGTAATGTACAAATTTATGAAATTTAAGATTTTTTTACATTAATTTTTAGGTAATGATATGGAAATTCAATAAAAGTTGCATTAAAAATTATACATTGCATTCAATTTAGATTACGTACTTAAATCGTTTTAATGTACCTGCTTGAAATTTGCTTCCAGCATATGTGCATTAAAGTTCATGGAGTTCTTTTACAGTATAGGTTATGGGTAAAAATTAGAATATTAAAAATTAAAGCGGGGAAGGATTCACGCTAGGCTATACTAGGCTATGTGTAAACCACCATTTTTAACTTAAAAAAGTGGATAAAATACTTGATACAAGGAATATTATTAAAATTAATACACTTTAAATTTCCATTTAATACTTTCAATATTCCTATATGAAAAAGAGATGGACTCGAGATTGTCACCTCTAATGATTGTGATTGGTCGATTTGAAATGGACGTGTAAAATTTGATTGGCCTGCGATAGGGCGCGCGCAGCGCGCACTGACACTGCTAGTTAAAAATATAAAATGAAACAGTAACTGTAATTACTTTGTAACTTACTGAGAGGAGCTTCCGATAGTGTTGCATGCTAAAACCAGACTGATTCGTTTTTTCTCTTCGATTCGAGGGTACTTAAATATTCTTCAGGTGCTATATCTTTTTGTCGCCATTTGTCACCCCATCTTTATCTTTACCTAGTAATTTTCACCTAACGAAAGTATTCATGTTCTTCAACCGCCTTAAGGGTAAAATTGGAATAGTCAATGAGAAAACGAGAACTTATCGATCTCCATCATTATTTTTACGACAACTGCTAGCAGTCTATTTGAGGATGCTATAGCAATCGGAACTGATTTGTTACGAATATACAGTACTTTGTTACATTGTATACGTTTTGTTTTCATGTACTCGACATAATAATTAAATTTTAGATAAATCGTTTATTTTTTATTTAATCGTTATTATAAATAGAAAGTATTTAAAGTTTAATTTGTAGTTTCACAAAAAGTTAACTTTGAAATAGTATATGTATAGGTATTAAAAAAGTAACTAAGTAATGGTCATAAACGAATGTTTAGATATGCATCTATCGATAGTACAATCGAGGATGGAACCATTTCAATTAACGTATAAATTGTTGACACTGTGTGGTGTATGGAGACCAGCAAGTTTTCCAACAATATGGAATGCTATACTTTTTCAATTATACAGACTTATTATAGTTCCTTTACCATTTTTAATAAATGTTGGTCTACTAGCCAGGCTTCTTTTAGAGAAGCTATCGGCTAGAGACCTTTCAGATACTTCTTTTTCTTACATCATTACTTCTTGTATTTGCCTCAAGTCATATTTCTTCCTTCGTCATCAAGACGACGTAATCAATCTTTCTAATATGCTTTGGTCTAAGTATGCTACTCCAGTCAATGAAATCGAAATGGGAATTCGCAAAGAATGTTATCAATTCATAAGGTTTCAAATTATTTGAAATTTACTTACTTCTATGAGATATTTTGAAGCCAAATACATCTCATATCAAATAACCAGAATGGGCTTATACCACCGATCAATTTAGTCTTGAAGTATGTCATTTTCTCTAAAAATGGTCTTGTGCATATTTATTCAGTTTTTAATTACACTAAAATTGCATTCAATGTGCACTATTTAATATGGTTTTGGAATCCTGATTTTCAATTTTTTTTATGGTTACATTTAAACTAACAATATTATAGAAATTTTAAAGCTTCTCGGTAAATAATGCATTCAATTACACATTTTAAAGCACTTTTACAGATCCAACAAGATATTTTGTGAAAAAATTAAAATTATTTGCTTCTCTTATCAACGTCTGAGGAGGTCGTCTGCAGATTTTTTGCATCGATCCCTTTTGCAGGATAAGATTATCGAAAGATAGATAATATTCTTCGCTCCTAGATCTTCAATGGTCCATTCGATATCGGAATTGTTGGTATACTTCTGAATCTTAGAGACCGAGCTCTCTCCAGGTATCCAGGATATCGGGCTTGTGTAGTTCTTAACCGATGATGATGTGCAGCTTGCTGTATATTGTGAAACCTTAGCGGCGTAAGTTTTTTCTAATATAGGTCAAAACGAATTCATGGCGATCAATTCGTACGCCGTAAGTGTGGGGCATATCTGCAGAACGTGGTCATTGGTTCCTGGCAATATGCATCCCGTACGACAGCAACGTTTCCTGTTACTCCCTTTCGTGATCTTAGTTCCGGTTGGAGGGGTTGGGTTGACTCTGTGGGACCTTATTCTTTTTCGATTCTACCTGTAATAAATGTTCCAGTTCGATTTGTTATCTATTGGTGTTGTAGCACGTCTCTTTTATCAGATTATAGAGGAAAAAAGGCCAATGCTTTCAACAGCTTTCGTCGTCTAAAATGATGATCTTTTCATCGGTGTGCCACTCACCATTTCAGAAGGAAGATGACTGCTGAAAACAAAATTGCCCTGTTTTACTGCTTTGCTTTAAGTGCCTCGATTCCCATTCGCAACCTAATAGCTTAGTGGTGTGTCGTTGGTAATAGTCTAGGAGGTACAGGAGGGCGGTGTAATTTCACATCCAAATTGTGAAAGGTCTTAAGTGTAAAAAAGTCGGCTAGTTTAACTGAACGAGTTGGTATATCCTTTGCCTAAAACTTTTTGTATAAGTCTGGTGAGTGCAGACGAAACGGAGATAAAAATCTCCCGTTTGCCTCCGGGTTTTTTAGGATGAATACTGTTATTAAGATGGTCTGGTAGATTTCTACACCAGAGAATAAAGTTGTATATCTTTGTAAGAACGTTCGCTGGCAAGGGTTTCTTTGGAATGTACACTCTTCTGGAGATTGCAAGGTGATCAAGTAACTTTTCACCTATCTTTTATATGTGAAGACGTTCATTCACTTTAAAGCTCCGCCAAAACTATGATACCAGCCATTATCCACTAACTTCCGGCGCTAAGGTTCTCAAGATATCAAAAATTTACTCTCTCAAAACACACACACACACGCACACACGCACACACACACACACACGCACACACACACACACACACACACACACACACACGGATATGCACACACGCACACACGCATGCATGCACAAAAGCCAGAAGCAAAATTTCGACATCAAAATTTCCACAGGAAACTTTTTCTATCGCATAACGGATTCAATATAATGCAATAGAAAAGTGAAAAATACCTTACAATTTATTGTAAAAGAGAAATAGCATTCTGTAAAGCAAAAATGATCGGTAATACAACCATACACTGGTTGTTTGACTTTAAAGGATTCAAATCTAATGAAATTTTAAAACTGTCTTGTTTTTTTTATTATGTTACAACCCAGACTTATCACGACGGGGTACATATCTTTAGTGTGGATGACAGCAGGAGTGTGGGTGTCGGCACCATTGTTTCAAGAAAAACATAATAGGGCTTTACCATTTCCAGTATGGCTGCCATTTAATAATTCAGAAGGCAAACTATTTTGGATCACTTACATACCCGATGCTCTTTCTGTTTTTATTATTCCCACGATAGCTGTAGGCAATGATACTATATTCCTCGGATTTTTAATTTTAATTAATGAACAGTTCGATTTCTTGCATCACAGATTAATTGATTATGCAGAATATATTAAAACAGCTATTCAATGTAACATTCCGCAATATAAAATTGAAATGATTGAAAACAGATTCACAAGACAACATGTTCGTCATCACTTATTTATTTTGGAGTTAGTAAATTGCATGGAATATTATTTACTTATTTTGATATTTGAACTGATTTTTACAAAATTATTAATACTATTATATATATATTTTATCATTGCTAAGTAATATAATTTTAGATTTGCAGATTTAGTTTGTGATACTTTTGGTTTCATAATGCTAACACAATTTCTAACAAGTTCCTTGATTATTTCTGTAAGTGTTTTTAAAATATCTACTAGTGGGTCATTAAATTTACAATTACTTCAGGAGCTTCTGACTTTCTTGTGCATGTTCACAGAATTATTTGTCTATTGTTGGTTTGGAAACGAACTTATAGTTAAGGTAATGAAATTAACCGCGATGTATAAGACTTGTAAGTGACAAATGTATTAGAGAGTTTTCGTACCTATTTTTAGAGCCAGGAATTTGGTGATTCTATTTTGAAAATCGATTGGACTTATTTGAGTGTACAATCTAATAAAAATCTTCTATTTATGTCATTGCGTGCACAGAACCCAATTGTTATGCAGATTGGACACTTAATTGTCTTGTCATTAGATAGCTTTATACAAGTTAGTGAATATAATATATTAGCTAGTCATAAAAGTGATGTTTTATTTTACGTGAATGTAATTTATTTCAGATTCTAAAAGCTTCTTATACGGCTTTCAATGTACTTAGAAATTAATCATTTACTGATTTTTAGTTAATAATGTACATGTACCACAAGTCAGATGATCTATTTTTGCTTAAACTAAATATTTATAAAACAATGTTATCATTATTTCTTGTTAACTGTTTGTGCTAATAAAGACTAATGTTTTTTTCATACATATTTTTTCAGAGTTAATTTTACAATATTAATTTAGTTGAAAAACTATAGATAAATCTAAAAAAAGGATACTAAAATTTTTATTATTTCCGTTTTTTAAATATAATACTGTGTCACAAACGTCTAAAGGGTAAATGAGTGTTAAAACATTAGAGTGTGCGAGGAATAAAAACCTGCGAAAATAAATAACAAAGTAACAGGAGATCACTAACGGTAGAAATTAGTAACGGAATTAACACAGACCAGCACATGAAGAAGAACCTCCGATTTTTAATGGGCTGCCGGTGGCTGCTGGATAAAAAGTTAGGTTACCTGCTCGGTGGTTAATCTGTTAGAATATATACAATATCTTTTCGTAAGTTTATTTTAGTTATTTTACAAATGCGTGATTTTCTCTCAAATGTAATACATTTCATTTTCAGCGTGAAAATATTTTTGATAGAGAGTTCTATTTCAATGAATTTATTTATTGAATACATCATAGCAGTATTTATGCAAACACACTATTCATCTGAAATATTAATTTTTTTTTTTTTTAAAATTGGTTCATTATTAGCTAAGATATGAAAGTTGCACGCATACACACATCTATGCACATATTTCAAAAACAGTGGACTGAACTTGTGAAACATCAAAACATATTTCTATTATGTTTTTAGTTATTTAAATTTCTACTGTTACAAAGCTTTCTCTAGGAAGAAGTAAAAGTCTCTCTAAACTAGAAAAGTCAATTTTCGGTTATAGCGGTTTTTTGAGACGTTACGAATTAGTCGTTCTTGGCTGAATATTCCTCGACACTTGATCTACTGCAGTTGAGGAGTAAAAAGGTGCAATTATAAGCATCAAAATGGACTCTTTCAAATATTTTCTGAGCTACCTCGACGTCTATCAACAAGGCACCGACTTTATCAAACAATTACCAACAGAGATTTCGCAGATAATATTATCCAAATTAGATACGCAATCTCTGGTTAATGTCTCCCAAGTTTCCTGCAGTTGGCTCTCTGTTTGTAGATCCACTTCCACATTCCGACAACACATCCGCCATTCCATACGACGACGCAATTGTCAACTTTCACGAGCAATCCTTCCTACAACTTACAGTCTCCCACAGACATAAATACATATCGGCCACCTTTAATCTCAGCCTCACAATAAAAAATATTCTTTAAAAATTCTAAATCTCTACCTCAAACAAAATCGACTTACAAACCTAACAATCTCTATCAAAGAAAAACCAATCTTAGATTGTAACGTGTTAAGCATAAGTTGTAAATGTAAATATTAGTTGTCTATTATAAGTATAATAATAGTTTGTAAGATTCGATGAAGTTAACTATACAGTTAGCAGATCTATTTTAAAATATTATTATGAGCAAGAAAATTAATGGACATTAATTGTATAATTTAAGTTTAGAATAGACAAGATTGGTTTCAAAGCACTGCGGGTTTCTAGTTTATAATAAAGAATATGTGTATGACGACCTGTTATAAAACTGTAAGATGATACTCATAAATACATTAATGTGTGCATATTAAAACCTACATTCCCACATGGTATGATTTCGTAAAACGTACATCTAATAATGTATAGTTTTGAGATTTCTTAAAAAATTAAGTTTAACAAAAGTTTTATTAATTTACTCGACACAATAAAATTAAAAAGAATTGTTAAGCATTATTTTTCAGGATATCTAAAAAATCTTAGGTAGTTTAAAGAAACTATGTATTACATATGATTATATAAAATACTTACAAGGAGAGTATCTCAGATTCGGATCACGGCTTTTTTCAAACTTTAAGATATGATTTTAGATATCAAAATATGGAGGAAGCCACCAATATTAGATCCTAATGCTTCAATAAACTGCAGTTATCGACTGTATTTTAAGGAAGGACTGAAAAAGTGCTATGTCTTTTATATTAACTATCTAGTCTAGACAAGTCTCACATAGAATTGGAAAAAATACAGTAAAACTAGAGAATGCAAGCTTTTCGTTACTTCTTTTAGAATTAAAAAATATCAACTCCTTCTAAAGTTACGTTAGTTTAAAGTTAAGCAACAAAATATTATACTTTGAACTATCGCAAGTTTAGAAGGAGTTAATATTTATTCTCTAGTTTTATTGTATTTGTTTACAATCCTATGTGAGACTTGTCTAGACTAGATAGTTAATATAAAAGATATAGCACTTTTTCAGTATTTCCTTAAAATACAGCTGAAAACGTCGATAATTTCAGTTTATTAAAGCGTTAGGATCTAAATTATGGCATCCTTCATATTTCGATCTCTAAAATCATATCTCAAAGTTTGAGAAAAATCTATGATCCGGATCTGAGATACTTTTCTTGTCAGTTAGTAAAAAAAAATATACAGAAATTTTGAAGTACAAAACAAAATTTTTGCGGGTTTTAGTAATTTATTGTACATGAAAGCGCATTCGAATATTATTGGAAATTTCTTTTATTTATAGCAAAACAGAAATCTCGAAATGAGGCGTTGGGTTCCAAAAGCTGCCAAGTCCATTTTGAATAAGGTTCAAAATCGAATGATCGGTCACTCGATTCTCACACTTATCGGAAATGGACTTGGCAGCTTTTGAAATCTAACACCTCAAATATTGATAAAAATTTTCAAAAAAAAGATACCATTTTCCTCAGATAAGAAACTGTCATATTCAGTATTACGATTATTTTGCATGAAATTAGGGTAATATATAGGCAAACACAATTTTCTTTTTTGTATTATTGCATACTTATTATTATATACTTCTGTATGTACGATATGCTTCTACATGTTCTTCGCAATTATGTAATGTATTACCTTGTTAATTTTAATTTGAAGATATTTAAATATTTATATAGTTTAAAAAATTTATTTTGTGTCTTAATATTATGTTGTCAATTAATACATTTTTTTAAATTATTAGGTCGAGAGCTCGAAATTGTATTAACAATTTAGAATTTAAAAAATATGAATTACGACACTAACTGTAATTTCTTTGTAACTTTCTGATTCGAGCTTCCGATACTGTTGCACGCTGAAACTAGACTGATCCGTATTTTCTCTGAGATTCGAAGGTACTTAAATATTCTTCCGATCGCTATACCTTTTTGTCGTTATTCGTCACCCCATCTTTATCTTTACCTAGTCATTTACACCTAACCTAATATTCATGTGTTGCAAGCAGTCTATGGGTAAAAACGTTGGAATAGTTGTACGACAAAACGACAAAGTATCGATCTGCATTATTATTTTCACGACAAGTGTATTGGCAGTCTATATTGGAATGTTAGTGCAAACGGATCTGATTCTTTTTATCAATATAATAAAACTTTCATTATACTGTATATAATTTTCTCATGTAATCAACTAATCGATTTTTCGTGTGTTTTCTTTAATATGCATTATATATAAGTTCAAGTAATAGAAAAATTAGTAAATTTTTTTGGACAAGTATTATAAAACTTGTTTTATAAAGTTTATTTCATACAGTTTACTAAAATACGTAGTTTAATACGAAAATTTGGAGTTAATATTTCTAAATAGGGTATGAAAATATTCATATAGTATACAAAGTAATGACATTATTAAATGTTCAAAGCAAGACGGAACCATTCGAATTATGTTATAAATTGTTAACACTGTGTGGTGTCTGGAGACCAACAAGTATTTCAACAAGCCAGGACACAACACTTTTTCGATTATACAGACTTTTTATAGTTCCTTTGCCGTACCTATTAAATATTGGCTTACTAGGCAGACTTACTTTGCATGACATATCATTTCAAGAGCTTTCAGAAACTTTATTTTTATGTATTGTTACTACTGGTGTCTGTTTCAAATCATACAACTTCCTCCGTCGTCAAAAAGACATGATGAGTTTGTGTAATATGCTTTGGTCTAAGTATTCAACGCCACACAATGAAATCGAATTGGCAATACGCAAAGAATATTATCAATTCATAAGGTTTTAGTTGTTGATAATCTAATTATTTATGAAATATTTTAATGAAATTTTCAAATAGTCTTCTTTTTTCATTATGTACGAAAGACAGATTTCTCTCATTGTCATTAATAACTTTAGTTGGAATGACGGTGACTGTATGGGTGTCAGCGCCATTTTTTCAAGAGAAGAACCATAGGTCTCTACCATTTCAAATATGGTTGCCTATCAGTAATTCGCAGGACAGAATATTTTGGATTACTTATGTACCTAATACTCTTTCTATTATTGTTATTGCTTTAATAGCTATAGGCAATGATACAATGTTTATTGGATTTCTACTTTTAATTAATGAACAGTTTGACTTGTTACATCATAGATTAATTGATCAAACTAAATTTGTTAAAAAGGCTCTTCAATATGAAATGTCGCAATATGAAATCGAAATGGTTGAAAACAAATTAACGAGACAAAATGTTCGTCATCATTTATTTATTTTTAAGTTAGTAAAGAGCATGACATATTATTTATTTAATTTAAAATTTTGAATAAATCCCGTGAAAAATACGCTATGTTTAACTAAATCAGTTATGAATAAAACGATATAACTATAAAGTTAAAGTCTATAATAATACATAATGCACCAAGGAATTGAAGTTGTAGATTACTAGCTTAGCTCTGGTTAGTAAACTCGCGCGTAAAAATAATTGTCTTTACCCTCATATCGCATACAGAACTCTATTTCGAATTAAACTATGAACACTACGTTGATTTAAAAAGTGTTATATTAACAAAAAAGTGAAAAGTAACAGAGAAATGTAGAGAAATTGAAATATTATTTTTAACAAAAGTAAAGTACATTTTATGGAATAACGTAGGAGAGAAAATCATATGATACTTTTGCTTCACTTTTTGGTTAATGGTCAAGTGGTCATAATAGTGAACTATAGGGAAAAGAATTGTAATACATTTTGGCATTCTGTATTAAGTAGTATGATTTTAGGTTTGCAGATGCAATTTGTAAAACTTTTAGTTTGGTAATACTAACGCAATTTTTAGCAAGTTCTATGGTTATTTCTGTGAATATTTATCAATTATCTACCAACGAGACATTCGATTTGGAATTTCTTCAAGGGCTATTGTTTCTTTCATGTATGCTTACAGAATTATTCATCTACTGTTGGTTTGGAAATGAACTAATTCTGAAGGTAATACAACGATCAATGACATTAAACATTTTATTTCAATAAAATATGAAATTTCGCATCGTTCTTTTAGAGTCAAGAGTTCAGTATCTCCATTTTCAAAATGGATTGGACTGTGCTAAGTGTCAAATCTAACAGGAAGCTTTTATTTATGTCATTGCGTGCAAAGAATCCAATTGTCATGCATATTCAACACCTACTGGTATTATCATTAGACAGCTTCACAAAAGTTAGTACACGTATGTAAGTTAGTCACAAGAATTACTTTTTTATTTCATTTTTACATAATCTATTGCAGATTCTGAAAACTTCTTACACAGCATTCAATGTACTAAGAAGATAAATTTTTTCAATAATTTAATACGTAACTAAATTTAAGATAATAGATTACGACACAAATGCACAAAGTATATGATTTTCATACTAATATTTTCTGCCTATTTTTCCTATAAAGTTGCATAAAGTTCAACTTTACATGTTCTATCCGTGTGCGGGAATCCGTAATAGTTTGTGAATATTGATAGAAAAATACATTTGTACGACTTTAATAACAGCTATGAATATTAAACTTTGTACTATTATTTACGATTTTGCTTATTGTATGATTATTACAAAAACTGATTATTCATGTAGATAAACACTATTCACACTGCATTTATTAGAAATTTTCTTGTATACTTTATTAGTAGTGAGTCAAAAAATCTACATATTAGAAGAAAGTATATTTTATAGTTTAATTTTATTACTATTGCAATTATTAATCCTAGTAGCAAATTAGAGCATAGAAAATACAGCTATGTAGCCTGGTGTAAAGAAAAAATCCTATATCAACTTATAAAATTTACATAAATGGTGGGTTGTATATTTTAGCTCTGATGCTGTTGCCAAATAGAGTAAGACAAAGGTTTTAGTAGTATTTTAGTGTTAACAACCAAGATTTGATCAACCATTTCATAAAATTCATATACATAAACAGACAGACAGATAGAGAGGGCGAGAATGTGTGAGAAAAAGTGAGAGAGAGCGTGAGAGAAAGAGAGAGCGTCGAATGATAAAGTTTTTCTCCATGGTGTTTTTATCGGCGCATGTGTCATTGCACTAAGCAAAATATGATGTGACGCTACTTACTATGATGCAGGCGTGTCGCTCGGGCTCGAGGGATCAATCGCAGAGGGGCCGGCGGCCGAGCGCCAGCGGTGCGTTTGCCTTGCACCAAGGTAGGCTCGGAGCGCGAGGAGGCGCTACAGAGCGCGGGCGGAGCACTTTGGCTCGCTGTATAAGGGAGAGCGAAGGCTTGGAGAAGCGGAGTGATCGACGGAGTCATCTCGACGCCGATCATCGCAAGACACAGCAAAGTAGACCGGTCGGCGGAGCAAGGCTCAACGCCGATCGTAGTCAGGCGAGTAGGCTAGCTCGCGGTGCGCTGGTCGACATAGCAGAATGGAGAGGTCGGCGGAGCAAGACTCAAACGTCGATCGTAGTCAGGTGAGCAGACAAGTTCGCGGAGCGCTGGTTGACATAGCAGGCGGAGAGGTCGGCGGAGTAAGAGCTCAACGCCGATCTTAGGCGAGCAAACAAGCTCGCGAAGTGCTGGTGAGAACGTAGTGGCTTCCAGTTGCGTGGAGGGTGGACACAGCTCGGCCCCTCCACGTCGACTCAAGAGAAGTCTAGGCGGGAAGAAAGCCCACCTGTCTTGGCTCTATAGAAGAGCTAGAGGGGTCCACTTTGACGGACGGTCCCGCTCTTTTAGAGAGAATAAGGTAAGAGGAGGGTGGTAAGGAGTAGGGTAAGGGGTAGGGCTAGGACCACAAGTATTACGAACTAAAAAAAATGCTCTTTATTCTCTCATTAACTTAGCAAATAATTGCCAAGACCGTCTACGGGGTTTGAAAATGTAGGCATTGAGTGAACGAAGGCTCTCGAGGAGTCGGCCGCGCTGGCCTATATCCCCTCGGGTCGCCCGAACTGATTGCGGGAGTTGCGGCGCTGCGTCGCCTAGCGGCTGGTCCTGAACTACGCTACTGCCAGTCATCGTTTTTGGGCATAATTCGAAATGCTAACTAATTGTAAACGGCGCGGAGGGTCTTAAAAAAGGAATTAAGTTATTATATATATTTATATATAAATATGTAGGTATCAACTACATTGTTCTATATATTGTACTATATTGTTTAGTTGTAAAAAATATCGTTAGAGTTCCTACATTTATAAAAAAAATATGTAGTAATTATTACAAATTCATTTATAATATAGTATATAATATACAGTAATTTTTACTACAAAATAAGATAAAAACAATTGTTCATTATTAAACATTATTCTAGCAACTATATGCCTATTTCTAAACTTGTTTGGTCTATAGATAGTTGAAAATGAAGAGGCGTTCTCTTAGGGAAATTTTGAACCGGCTGAGCGATGAAAGATTTTTAACCTCGAGTTGTAAAGAGATGTATTCTTAATTATTTATTTTTATCTCAATAGCAGACCTAGTTACATACCTAGAGCAAAGACTTACAAAATACTCTGAATAATGTATAAGCATCTTTAAATAATTTGAGGATATCTTCTAATATATTCTTAATATACAAGAATTCTTTCAAAGGTATGAAATAACTTTGAAAAATAAAAGTGAGTTAAAGTGAGTTTTCGTGATTTTAACGACGGCTCATACTTCCAAGAATTCAACTCTAATACATCGAATAGTCAAAAATAGTTAAAAAAAATTATTATAGATATATTTTTCGGGTGCTTAATATCAATAAAGAATTTTAATAAATTTGGTTGGCCTTGAAAATTACCTTAAAAAATATTGTACTTTTTTGCTATATTCATTTTAAAATATTTACATGCATTTTATTATTGTTAGATTTTTTAAAGTTTAGTCCTGATAGAAAAAAATGAAATTTCAAATCTAGGTTTTTCAGGTTATAGTAGTAATGAGAGGAAAATACTGAGCTTTGAACGACTTAAACTTATTTTGTGTAATACCTAAATAAGTTCCAATAGATTATTTTTAAAACTAAAACGAAGAAATTTTGTTTATCTTAATGTTGAAGACACTTTTTACTAAAAATATTTCTATTCAATTAAAAAAATTCATTCTTTTTTAGATATAATCTAAAATTTTTAGTAAGTGATGAATACTGACCATTTTTTATCATTAAATCGCTATGTATGCCATAATTTATTGTATATTAAATACTTGTCTTCGTAGCGCTCCCGCGCTCCTTGATAATAACAATTACTAAACTTATGTTAATATTTTTGTGACAGGAATAATACACGTACATGAAATAAATCTTCGTTATTATATTCGTTATGAAAGTAAGTCGATTTTTGCTCTTCTAAAGAACTTTGATAAAATTCTTTGATACTATGAGATGACATGTTCTTGTTATACCAAATTAGTTTGTCATAATAATTTGACGATACTCAAGTGCATTCTTTACCTATAGACAGCAATTTTCATGTGTAGGAAATATTTATATGCTACATGTCATTTATGGAGACAGAAGGAGTATAATTTATTGATTATTTCAGCCAACGTCTCTTCGGGATTATTAGTTATTCCTGAGATGCCGAACAGTTTTGTTGATGTTTCATTTTTGGTATATATATACATATATATATAATAATATTTGCTTTGTATTTTTTATTTAAATTTTCAGTGAAAATGTATCTTCTAAATGTATAGAACCACATTTGTTGTCATTCAAAATTATAAATAACTTATAAGAAAACTAAAAATGTGAGTAAATATAAAGTACAATTTTAAAATCTTAATATTAATTGTTTTTATAATTAGTTCTTATTCTGGATAAAAATTATAATGTTATAGACGTATATATGGATTTAAAATTATTAAATCAAATAAGCCCTGCACGGAGAAAAATAGTATAATAAATACTAAAATAATCTATAACAAAAATTACTATATTGTGTAGGAAAAGTGTGA
>JAWWEQ010014275.1:0-37204 GCA_035583055.1 Torymus tubicola | reverse complement strand
ACCCCGAACTAAAACGAGAAAAAAATTTCTAATTTTCTTTTTAGTTTATATTTAATAGGCATAGTTTCTATATTAACATGTTTAGAAATAAAAATTCATGTTTCTTATTAAAATTTAATGATAAAATTTAGTAAAATCAGAAAGTCCTTCCCGGGGTCCCCAGCTTGATACGGCACTCACCGCTCATGCTACCTTAAGGGTCAATGAAAATTTTTTTTTGTAATAAGCACAGTTATAATTTATATATATATAGACACACATAATACAAATATATATCAACGTATACAAAGTCTGAGAGTTCAGCACTTATTGCTAAACTCTGAAGCAAATGCTGTTAAAAACTGCCCGGCTCAATCTGCTTTTCATTGCCTGGCTAAAACAGCCGGGCTCACTCAGCTGATTTAGTCCTTCGCTGCCTGCCGAAGCGACCTCGGTAATTTCTGCCGGGTTCTTGCGCTAAAAGGACCGATTTTTTTTCCGTGTAGAATCAATAAAATTGTTTTATACAACGAGGACATTCAGGGAAAGTTGATGGTAATATAATCATTTGTTCAATTCTTGTATTTCCATCTTCATTTGAACTTTGAATATAATCCATAACACCTTTATATAAATCTGTCCTTGAAGAATGTTGATTTTTTCTTAAATAATATAATCTTGAATCTTCACCTTTTACCTAAGCATCAACAATATATTATTGTGTTAATTTACCTAAATTTAAAAATGGTGAAAAATCCTCTCTAATACTCAATTTATAACTATAAAATTGCAATGTTGTAACGTTAATTTGAACATTATTAGTTTTCATATTTAGCATCCAACCGAACTGACCATTAGGAAAGATAAGTGGATATGTCATAGGATCCACATGTTTACTTATAAACGGAATATTAATAGGTTGTTCAAATTGTTTTTGTATATACCTAAATTAAATTGATTAATCGAATTAACTGAACCGAGCGAACATTGGCGAGCAAGGTAATAACGCTAGTAAATTAAATAACTTGCAGATATCGACCGACGAAATTCAACAATATAATTAGAAGATCCAGACCAGATCAGGTCACCGACGGGGCCATTTTCGACCATGCATAATTTTATAAGGTACTACTAAAAACATAAACATATAGACATTAAAAATAGAGACATTAATAATAAAAATTGTACCATATAAAAATATAGATACTAAAAATTTATTAAAGGAATCAGTAAATTAAGTTTGTGAAATCTACGTGCCAATGAATTGATAGCGGTTTTCAAATACATCTAGAAAGTATTATCTCTGATCGACAAACTTGAGTAATTTACAAATTAATTTCATCATTGCAGTTCATGCCGATCAAAACATATCTACATTTCATTTAAAACTCGTAAAAATGATCATCGCCGGCTAAATATTTCGCCTTGATAGCCTTATAATTTTAATTTTAGCAACCGATTTAACTAGCTCTGAAGACGTAGGGCTCTAATTAATTATGCTTTTAATACTCGCACCTACACAGTTCCATGCGCGCCTCGTAAAAAGAATAAAGTTGGGGACGAGCTAACGGGGATTAAAGGGACAGCTCTCGCTCGCGCGCGCGCATGTTTATACGCAAAAACCCGTGACACGAACTGTATTACAACGCAAGCGTGATCTCACTCTAGCAATTCGCTTCTTTTCTTCTTTTTTCGGTCGGGACGCGTGGAATCGTTTCTTTGCTCTTGTGGAGTTTTTTTTTACGAGCGATGCCCACTTTTTGCAGACGTGAGAAAGTCTAGGTATGGCTGTATGGGTTATGAGGTGTAATCGATTTTTTTTTGGTTTCTTTTTGAATGATGATAAGGTAAATGGTTATTGCTTCTATTATTGAATCTGTTGCTCACGAAGCTGCTTGACCTTGTTTATCGTAATACGATGGAAAAGATTGTTCAAGGAAGTTTTTTTTATGGTTCCCTTATAAGGCAACTGTAGCTGATGAAGAACAGAGTTTTCCGCTCCAAAATAAGATTATGAGAAAATATTTTAATTCAATTTTATCGCAATATACAGTACAGTAGATAAATGATTTTTGAAAGGTTTCGTATGTTGAGTATCCAATGAAACAATAAAAAGCTGAATAAATTGTATATAAAAATAAGAAATGTTAGAGCAAGCTATTGATTCTAAATCATAAATATTTTGGAAATAAAATTGAACTAATGTATTTTTTGAAAAAAATTTTATACTCTTTTTCAATTTTTCAAGATATTAATATTACAAAATTTTAACTGTTTTTACAGGCTTTGAATTTTATGAATTGGTTGAAAATTTATGAGAATTATATGCTTTTTAAATAAAAAACAGGAGTACCTGGCCGGTTCTCTTTTCGAAATGCAAAATTAATTAGATTTATTATTTATTGTGTTAATATATTAAAAAATTTACAATTATATACCATTTTATATTTTCATCGTACATTTCTGTCAGGATTTCGAGCAAAATTTTGAAAAGGAAAATTTACCAAAGGACAAACTTTGTTATTCATCCTAAATTTTAAAATAATTACATTCCAGTTAATCTTAATCCTGTCATAACAACAAAAATATAAACAACTTTTTTATCAAAATTTCATAAACATAACCGTAACATTTATATTCTCAAAAATCAAATCTTTCTTCGTACATCCAATATGTTTTTATTTACAGACCCATCCAAAAGTATTTACAACCCACACACACACACACATATATATGCACAATCCTAACGCACGCCCACACATGGAAGAATTTTAATCGTCCAACCTCATCAAAACGCGCACACACCCACGTATACCCGACCCTCGAACCCTCCTCCTCCTTCCCCCATCCGTTTCTCCTTTCCTTCTGTTTCATTTCGTCCCTACACGTTCCAATCTCTCTATACTCCCATAGACGCACACACATATATATATACATACACAACGGGCGCGATATTAATTATTCGGCTTTATGGACATGATGAGATATCGTTGTTATCGGGCCGCTCGATCTGCACCACCGTTCTCCTCCTCCTCCTCCTCTTCTCTCTCTCCCTCTCTCTCTAGCACGCGTTTCGCAATTCCAAAGCAATTACGAAGCCTCAAAAACATTCCGACTGCGCGCTCAAAGGGCGTCCTGTATATATATATATATATATGTATGTGCACACGCACGCACGCGCGTAGTTACGCCGCTGCACGCGAGAATAAAAAGCATCGAGTGTATAGGTACGGGGACTCTCCGATTTTCGGGCTTTTAATTTTACGCGGCGGCGAGTCGCGCGTATTTTAATAATGCGTTATCTTTGAGCACTGTGCGTTTTTTTCGCGTTACGGCTGGCGGGAGAGTGGAAAGTTTGTTTGAAGTTATTGTCTTTGGTACAGACGAGGTGTGCGTTCGTGTATTATATGGATCTGTGTGAACAATTAAGATAATTTCGAAGTATTTGACTTTTTGCGTAGGTTAATAGTTTTAAATGCACTTTTTTCTGTACCAGGGAATGATTAGCATTCGTTTTATGATTTTGTTGACTTTTATCTAGATTTTACTGAGATTCGTATGTCATGTCGTTGTAAATATTTTTACACTGATGCTTTTAGATCTGATATATTTAAACAATATTTAACGGAACTATCAGTAACAAAGAGCATGAAATTATTTGCAGTCGTAATTTATTTATATCATTACAGTTGCAACGCTAGGTTTATAAGTATTTTATTCAAGGGTTTAAACAATTTAAATTAGATGTGATAAATGTGTTTGAATTTATTAATGTAATTTATGAAGAGTTACATGTGAATAGTTTAAATTAATGCACATCACAGAATAATCTATATTTACATGCAGACATTTATGAGATTAAATTGATTTACCAATGAAATGACAATATGAATTTTTTAGCGATATAATATTTATAATTAAATACAGGATGGAAAGTATTATATTAATATTATAAATGTTATTTTTACCACTTGGTTACAGAAGTTCATATACGGTTTACAGATTAAATCGTATATTCAATAAATTTTTTACATTCTTAAAATCTGTCAAAGTATTACTATTTTACTTCAATAAATTTGAATGCTAACTCGATATACGAGAATTTCTATGTAAAAAATACAATTGAAAAAATTTATTTTTCGATATCTACCATTACTAGACGTAAGAATGTAAACCTTCAAGTACACAAATACAGTAAATTTTTTGCGAAACACCTGTACACCACCTAGATATGCAATTTTAAATTTATTCGTATCAAACTGTCTCCAATCTACCTTTCAACTCACTCCACGGCTCCTTTCTCCAACGTCACGGAATCTTTTTCATTTTTCCATCTCAGCATTTATATAGATATATATATATATATACATACCTAACAAAGAATCCACAAGGAGTAACAGCAGCAGTAGCAGTAGAATAAGAAGAATAATAATAAGAAGAAGAAGAACAAGAAACGCCGGACGTCACGCCGGCGAAACTCATGGAAATTGCGGGCTGAATTATTCCACGGGGCATCGGTAGAGCGAGCGAGCGCAACGAGATCTAATGCCTCGGCGCGTTTAAATTGTAATTGCGCGCCCGGTGTGCGCGCGTTCTCCTCTAATCAGTAATTTACCGCGCCACCACCGCTGGAGGTACCCGGGGAAGAAAGCCAGGGACTGGAATACGTAATGGCAGCGTGGGAGGAGGTGAGCGTAATTGAAAGTAAGACGAGAGTGGTAGAAAAAAAGACGGAGGTAGAGGAGAAGAAGGAGGAGGAGGAGGAGAAGTGAGAGATGGATTAGCCCATTAGGATATGGAATATAACTGCATGGAGGAAAGGGGTTGGAAGTGAGAGAGCACCGACCGGTGCATAATTGATGCTTGACGGTTGCCCGGTGTATATATTGTAATATCAGATGGTTGTGGGAGTGATGAGGATAAAGGATTGTTATTGAATTACTCTTGGAAATTGTAAAAAAAAAAATTATTTTCTTCAGCTTAGCGGAGTGGAATTACTCTAATTGTTCGATTGAATTTTCAAAATTATGTGTAAATACAAGAATAGATCACGAAATTTAGGTTTGATATACTTTAAAGTGTACACAATTATCACGATCCTCGCTTAAATAAAGTGATGGATGAAATCTGTCATCACAATAAGACTATTTGGATTGGTTGTTTTTGGCTCGTTTGATTGATCTACATAGAATAGACGCCCAAGTTGAATTTTCAAGATCGAATTCTTGAATTAAATATTTAAAACGGAATAATTAAAATAGCATCAGAAAAATTTTATTATATTATGGTATCAAAATTACGTCATTATTGTTTTTTTGTTTGTTTATAGTATCATTTATTAAAGCTCTAGGAAATATCCCCTTAAGCGCGGACTTAACAAAAAAAAACATTATAGTATTCAACAATTTGATAGGGCAGTTGTATGTGCAGATTACAAACATTTAAATAATAAAAGAAAAAAATAATATTTACATTTAAACTAAAAATAACGCAAACAATATGAGAAATGATCTTTTTATTTTCATCAAGACAAGCGTTGTATGACCATAGTAGCTTGTCTCTGGAAATCTCAGCATTCGCCCTATTGCGGTCTAAGGAAAAACCATGGGAAACCCCTTAGACAAGATTTAATGTTCATCCGTATACCCATGTCTCATCAACTGCAATCCTCAGAGAAAAGTAGATATTGGTAAACCATTCTCTTAAATGACCGGAGATTAGGTGCCATTTTAATTGCCAGAGGCACATTCCAAATTCTGGAGCCTTCCGCAGCAAAGGTATTTTTCCTGAAATCCAGCTTACAGAAAGGTACATCAATGATTAGGGGATCCATTCTGAGGGTTCTTGCTACCGTGTTAAACCGGAGAGTGAGTTGTTCCGATAAGTATTCTAGACAATTAATCTGTAGGATCTTGTAAATGAGCGTTGACATGAAGTATTTCCGTCTTGAATTGATTTTTATCCATTCCAGAGTAGCAAGATAAGGTGTGATATGATCCCTTGATGATATGAAGGACTAAACATTATTTAATTTTGAATTATACAGATTTGAACATATACGTCTGTAAGAGTCAATCGTCATCATTCAACAACTATAAATATACTCAACCAAAAATACGAGTTCCTGGTTACCATTTTGATTTATATTATTTCTCAAGATCGTGAATATAATAAAAAAACCCAACCTTTATCACAACACAAACAACAGACTTTTTGTAAACTAATTTCGCATAACCCATAAATCCCATCTCCTTCTCGTACTCGTTATCCCTCTCACACCCACGACCCGCATCCATTCTCTTTCTCTCTTACTGCTTGCGCCACATACACACACACATCTTCTTATTGGTTCACGGCGATACCCCGCTGGGCATAGATCAAGGGGCGCGCTCGCTCCACGTGTGTCCGAGCTGTAAATCATAACCACACTCGCCAAGGGGGGGCCAAGCCGCCACGACGGAGGCAGCAAATTTTAGAAGTGCGAAAACGAGTCGCACGAGCGTAAAAGAGAACGGGAGTGTGAAAGAGAGAGAGAAAAAAACGAGGCAAAGTTTGCGAATGTAAGTGGTAGGGTGGTACGTAGCGAGATGGTGGATGTAACAGAGGGAGAGAGTATATGGCGAACGGTTGCCAATGAGGATGTAAGAAAAAGTCGGAGAAGAAAGTGTAATGAGAAAATAAGGAAAAAATATTGTGAAATGGTTTTTTTTCTGGTGTAGGTGGTAAGGTGTTGTGATGGTAAAATATGTAGTAGAGAGAATGTGAGTATACGCGAGGAAAGACAACGTCAGTGGTATACGTGAGATGAAGAGAGAGTGACGAGAGACACGGAGAGTATAAAGAGTAATTATAATTTCAAAAGGATTGAAGAAATTAAATCGAGTTCTTTTTTTAAATTTTTTATTAAATCTTACCGTAAGGTACGATAAAATTTTCAGATTAACTTTATAATATGTTTATTGTTTGCTGACCGTATATATTCAATAAATATTCATAATGGTATTACCGACTTTATCAATATTAATGAAAAATTATTATAATATTTTATTACAGTACGAGCAACAACGCGTTACTTTTAAATTCATCAATGTTTGGTCGTTGTATATCGAAGTGAACTTCAGCATAAACAGCGTGAATTATATAATGCGAAAGCAATGGTTTTATTATGCGAGGATTCAATACTGTGCGGTAAGGTTTTTTAATAAAATATTACAAATAACAGTATGTAATATATAATAAAGACAATAATTAATGCTACATCGACGTGTTACTCGATAAGCCTTAGGGGAGACCGGGGCTAGTTGGCATGCAGGGTTGGTTGGCCGATGGCTAATATCTCGTTAGTAAAACAATAGATCGTGCTGTGATTCGTATAAGTGACGCAGAATAAAAAAAGAAATGTTTGTTTTGAGTTTCAGGCGGATCGCACAGTTCATCGAGGAAAGACATAAGTTTGAATTTTTCTCGACTTTTTTTTTTAACTTTATAGTATTTTAGAAAATGTATAATATCTTATTGTAAATTAATTTTTTCCCATAGTAAATGAAAGTAGCTTATAAGAAATGCTTTTTTACACCTTCACGATTTTTCTTTTGTTTTTTTTGGCACTGTCTAAAGTCACAATAGAGTTTGGAAATTGATCTGTACCAGTGGCCAACATTTTCCGGGGCTAGTTGGCCGATTGAAAAATTGTAGTTTTGACAAATAAATCTTTTTTACAGATCAAAATGGTGCGTAATTGCAAAAGAAAAACCGATAGAGCATTTTTATCAAAGGTTGAAGCAATGCGAGCTGTTTACGCGATCAAATTCGAGCGTAAGAAAATTAATCAAACTTCACAAGATTTTCGAATTCCGGCGCACAGTCTCTTGAGGTACTGCTCTAAAATCAGTAATGTGAACAGAACGAAGAAATTTTGATTAACAACCAATAGTTCTGCCTAGTTTATGAAGAACCATATAGTGAAACTCTTCATGAAGAATGGTTGCCAAATATAATAATTTTCGCTGTTATATATTCTTCTGAATTAACGCGACCAACTTTTTTGCGTTTTTGTATTTCCAATTTATTTGTTTTCGTTTATAATTTTTTCAGAACATTTCTTCAATATACTGTATTTTTTGCGTCAAAAGCATATTTAAAATAAAAGAAGGTTTATTTTTTATGATTTGATAAAAGTTCATTGTCGGCCAACTTGCCCCAGACCCTTGGCGAACCTGATCCGCCTCGGTATAAGTGTAAAAAGCACGCGTAAGAAAATTGTCCATAATTCTTTTGAATGACGCTTGATCTTTATGAAAAAATTCATGGATGTTCTATGGATGGAGTATCTTGAGATAATTTTTTGACTTTATCGATTGAATTCGTAGTTATTTGGAAAAATAAAATCCAAAAAGTCGGCCAACCAGCCCCGGCCTCCCTTACAATAAAAATATGTTTATATAAAATAACGATCATCATATTATATTATTAAACTATTCTATATTATATATATGCACTGCTGTAATAAAAACAAAGAAGAAAATAAAGAAACTCTGCGTAAATGGCAAGGCGAAGCTAAATTTTTTCCAACACCCAACGAAACTTTTCCCTACTACTCGCGCCTCGCCGAATTTCTCAAACTCTAAATATTTATCGTCCACGCGGCGCCTTTAATATCGGCCCTCGGTAACGCCCGCCAGCGGAATTAACGTCCTCTTGATAAACTCTCCACACCTGCGTTGTATAAAGGAGTGCGCGATCTTTTTAAGAATTTCTAGTCGAAAAACAGCTTATTTCGGGAGAACGAGAGAAAAAGACGGAGAGAAAGATGGCACCTAGGGATGTGTTTGTGAATTATTCGTGGAAGTTCGTTGAAAGCGAAATGAAATGCTGTAGATTTTGATGATAGATATGGTGCTTTCGCCAGACATTTGATTAAAAGGTGGTTCTATAGGGAATAAATTGAAAATATTTATTATACTGACAAAGTTCTTGAATTTGAGTATTTTTAAAAAAGGAAAAGTTTGAATTACGGTAATCATTGTTCTTAAAATGTTTGGTGGCAGAAGCATGGCCTTTTGTAAATTTCACACATTTACTAATAATTTCTGTAGTTTCAACATTGTGATTCTCTAAATATGAGTCTCACAAGTAGAAACTTAAATAATGTCTGAAAACTATCGACTTCATGAACATTAAACTTTGACATATTATATATAATCCAAATCTAACACTTATTTATAAGTAGGCAATCCAAATGGTGAGATTTCTGCAAGATGTATAATAAAAACAAATAATTTTTCCATTTTATTTTAAAATTTGTTTGAAAAATCTTAATTTAAAAAAAATATTACAAAGAGAATCGCGAAAAATAACATTAATTTGATATATGCCAGTACGCATAAAATATTAGTGATACAGACATTTGAATTTATGTCAATAATTTTTCTCTCGAAGTCGACCATATTCTTGCACGATGCAGCTTCCAATTTCTTTATGATCCTGAAATTCTTTTTTATTCTATTTTTCAAGTTTTTGTTTTCTACTTTCACGGAATTCAACGATGGGATCATTGCATTTAATGGCATTATTAAATTATCAGCCCAATCTTGTGATAGATCTAGTTTCTCCAGATCTCTTAAACAATAACTCAAGTCAGGACTCATTTTTCTCTAAAATAAATAAAATATAAATGACATAAAAACAGAGTTAAAATGGTGTTGGAATTTTCGCTCTATAGTGAAAATATAAAGCTTTCCCGAGAAACGGTCGTACCTAAAAATAGAATTCATACGTACTTATTCTTTTTTGTTGACTAATTAAATATTCGGAATGCTGTGGATGTGTTTATTTCTTCTTCTTGTAGTTTTGGACGAAAATTCAGGCTATTTCGAAGTAGGCTTGCATTCATAAGAAGCTAACCAAAAACTAATGCCTTCCGACCAGAGGCTCAGCCCTTTTATACTCGAAGGAACTCCTTGATATATTATATAATCCACGTTGAAAAGTTTGAATTTCTAGTCTCGAAAACTTGAAAAGTTTGAATTTCTAGTTTATTGATAAGAGGTGAAACCTAGATTATAAGTTAATTTTCACACCGATGCGCGATTACCAGTTACAAATTAAGGTTATAGATGTATTCCAGAATTCAACTGTTATTTCTCTATACCAGAACCAATCGAAATGAAGAGTCACCATTAAATATTATAAGAACCGAAAAAAAACAATTAGATCTTCGCTCATTACCAAAATCATATTGTAACCAAAATAATTACACCTGACATTTAACCCTTAACATCAACAACTCTGAAGCAACTATAATAAACAAACTCTACTCACGCACGTACTTCGCACGCGCAGATTCGCGCGAGATATCAAACTCCAGCATCGGAGAACCGCGAGTAGGTTTTTTCCCTTTCTCTCTCTACTCTTCGCTAGCACCACCTGACCAAGGTATAGCCCGTACGCAGTAGCGGCAGTCGACTCCCTTTGAAAAATGCTTTCTCTCTCTCTCTCTTTCTCTCCATCCTTTCTTTCAACGTCGTTGTTTTCTCTCTCCTCAAGACTTTTCTCAGATCTTCGAGGAAAATCCCCTTAAGCAAGGTCCACTTCGCGAGCTTTCGCGACGCGAGGGCACTATTTGTGAGAGCCTCCCGCGTTTTCTCTCTCACTCTCTATTTTTTGCAAAAAGAACGGATAAACGGAGCGCCGGAGATCTTTCTTCGCTTCGACTTTTTCGGAAATCAGGGAAGTGATAAGGAGAGCGAAGTGGTGTGTAGCTGTGAAATGTTGAAATATCAGCGATAGTGTAGGTCGGCATGTGACATTGTTCAGTTACTTGTTTGATGTTTTTGTAAGAGGATGCGGGATAAAAGTTTGTTAGACGTTGATAGTAATTTTTTAACGGTTGTGTTGTGAAGTATTGTGAGATATTTAAAACGTAATAAAAAAGTCTTTTTATACATGCAATGATCTTATTAAACTTGATTTACATATATCTAATGAATTGGCACAATCATCAGTAAGATATATTTTTATTATTTATATTGTTTTTGAAAATATGCAATTATTGAAACAGACAACTTGCTGAATGTAAAAAAGAAAATCATTTTTTGTCTATCTCATACACATTATTACAGCAATAAGTTTCCTAACCATCTTTTAAATAACAAAATTTTAGTTTTAAAACATAATTACACTCTTACATATTAAAAAAAAACGGTATAATACTATGCAATGAAATATAGAGAAAAAAAATCGTTATACCATTAACAAATTATGCTTTTAAGCAGTATACGCGAGTAGTATTTGTGATAAACGCAAATTAAATTATTATTAAGAACTAATTTGCAGTATTAAGTTCTCCTACTTCTATTAATAGAAATAACCCGTTTCCTTATGTCAAATTTATATGTTTTAATAGTTGCAGAATATACCTTAATAGTTAAAGTATATGTTTTAATAGTTAAGGAATATACTTCTTTCCTTCCATTTCGCAGATCAAAGAATGTGTCTTAATAGTTAAGGAACCATGACTTTAATATAAAAAGCAAACGATTCGACGTAAGCTCAGTCCGTCGGAGGAGAGCATGAGGAGTTTGGGTTTAAGAGGTTCGGTGAAATAATAACAAATTAATTTATATTTAAACCAAATAAATAATAAATATCGACGGTAGAGCGTATAATAAAGTAAATAACAATAAAAAAAATGGATAGGGCGAGTAATTTATAATTTAAAAAAAATAAAAGAATTTAAAAACGTGCGAGAATCTTGTATGGAGAGGATCACTCGCCCTTTTTCCTTCGACTCCAAAAGCGTGCGGAGTTAACCCTTTATGCCCTTGAGCGGACGTAGACATACCCCGCAACCCCGAATTTCTCACAACGATGGTACCATCCACGATTGTCAAAAATTTCACCGATAACTAACCCAACCTCCGCAATCTCCCCAATTCTCGCGCGCACTTGCATTCACAACCACGTGTATAGTCGTGCACTATACTAATACTACTCCCCAAGCGCATACGTATACACACCACACAACTGCGCTGCAATTACCCGACCGCAAAAAGACATCGTCCTCTAACCGCCCGAAGACCATTACATTAACAATACACACGAACGAAAGTGAGAAAGAAAGAAAAGGGGAGATATATATATATATGTAGAGATCGAACGAAAGAGTTATAAATCGTCTTTATACTACCACCACGTTGTATAATATATATGTATATATATATTTAACTCGCGCGTATATATAAAGAAGCTTTTCTCCACGATTCTTCGCGAAAGCTATATAACTCTATCGAAGCTTCTATATAGTTATACCTGTATATATGTTCTTTCTCTCTCTCGTCCATGAAAATCAATGACCAACGCGCAAGGAAAAAACCGCACGGTACAGCAGCATATAAGAAGAGCAATAAAACCCAAGAGAATGGAAAACGTGAATGAGACTCGCGCTCCTTGTACGTACGGAATGATTGATAATACTGATTATTTTCGTCCGTGGTGTATTTTATTCAACTGAGTTGGAGTACGAAAGACGGGAAGAGAGAGAGAGAGATTAACGGCGTGTACGAGAACTATAACGCAATCCTTTTGTATTGGTCGCATCAACGCGTGTGTGATTGAACGTTAAGCAATTATAGAATCATACGCGCGAGCGTTTTGTGTAAGTTACGATGTATATATATATACGCGTATTATACTTATACGGCCAATGGATTGTCGTGGTAAAGGACATTAAGTTCGATGTGGTCACATTCGATTAATGGTTTTGTTTAGGTTTATTTAGGTGCGGTTTGGAGGATCTATTTTATACAATTCGTAATGTAAATTTTTTCAATTAATCGATACATCGTGTAGATCTCGAAATTTCAGATTGCTTGCGTATAAATTAACTTATAATCAAATCGTTTTCTTTTAGTATTATAGGAAAAAGTTAAAAATCAGTAAAATCAATAATGAAATGCAGATAAAGAAAGCTTAATCTAATAAAGACTAATAGCCTCTAATTCCCATTTCAAATTAATTTGCACCGCGAAGAACGTAAAAGTGTAGCACTTTCCGTTGTATATATATACAACTCACCACCTGCATCGTGAAATGGATTCGATACACTAATTGTATACGATTGGAAAGCTGTCAACATATACTTGATCGAAAGAATTTCACTATACTACATGCAATACCGTAAACTTTCCAATTTATTATCCAGCGTTAGACGGAATGAAACAAATCCCAAAACGAAATGACATTACAGTCGCGTAGTATATACCACTATATATCCCGAAAACAAGCCAATTGCATTTCCTAGCAAGTACGACACATCATAACGGCAAATCACCTAATATCCCCCCCAAATCTCCCGGTGTTCGACAACTTTTTTCCATCACTTCCTTAACGTATAATACACCCACCCACTAAATCTCTTTCACCTCCCACTCGTCTCTACTTATTACACTTCTCTCTTACCCACTCACTCTCGCGCCTTTTCTATATACCACCCCTCAAGGCTATCCCTCGTCTTTGTCTTAGCCAAACGCGCGCCGGGGATGGATTCAATTGGAGTAGCTACATTACCATTGTACAGCCCCTACCAACACGCGTCCCGAGGGCCTCGATTTTTCCTATCGCTTCTGATCTTCGATCCTTCGATGGCAACTGACTCCCCCTCCCTCTTTTGCTATATAGGGAGAACAAGAGAGAGAGAGAGAGAGAATAGTCCAGGGAAAATGTTATGCAAGGCCATTATTCCGGCTGCGGTCCATCGCGTCGATTGCACCGGCCCTCGTTAACGGTAATTGGCGGGGTTGGCCGAGGAGGAGGTGGTAGTGTGCAATTGTTGATTTCGTTATGGCCTCGTCGTGGTCTGGAGGTGGAAAATTGTTGGGTGGTGGTGGTGGTAGAAGTAGAGGATGGTAATGTTGCCTATACGAGGTGAAGCACGAATGCCATTTCAAAGTCATTCTGTGTAATAATGCAAAGTAACATGCTTTTTGTGGGTTCTTACGTGTATAGTAGTATATTATAGTGCGAGAGAAATATGGTAAATAATATGCGGATGATTTTTCATGGATTATTTATTATTTTTTATTGGTAACGGGGGTTAATACGAAACGAAGATTTTTGAATATTTAATTATAACGATGTGATAGTTTAATTTTGGAAATCGGTTTCCTTACTTTTCTAATGAATAACTGGCTTCAATGAGAATGTACTAAAACTAGATTCTTTTCTTTGTCCTTTACATTCTACAATGAAAAACATATTGATGGACTATTGAATGGAATAAATAATAGAGCAAGTTCTGCACTAACTGACACCAGTTTGTTCTTTAATGTTTCAAAGGTATTAAAATGACAGAAAGCTAGAAACAGTTGGAAAGTTTTGTAAGTAGAAAATGGCTAGCAAAAGACATGTTACTTATAGATGGAGAAATACAAGTTTTGCTGAATTATTCATACGATGGGTATGATAAATAATTGTTCGAGGAAATAGACAAGTAATATTAGAAAAGCTTTCGTTATATAGCGATTATTTCGACTAGTTTTACCAGCTGTTTATTTCTACTAAGGAAATCTCGTCAGTTACTTATATATAATTGCAAACTTTTTCACTCAGGCTTTTTACAACCTACAACACTAATTGAAAAAAAACGAAATCGTAAATATCTAATCCCTGATAGGCAACATATTTTTAGCCTTAAAGCTTTAACAACCATTCCTTCATTTCTTCCGAAATAACAATCCGTAGATTATCAGAGGTTATTTTTATTAGTACAAAAATCGTGGAAGTAGGGAAAAAAATAAAAGAAAAGAAAGACTGACCTTGGCAAGCAAGCAGGCAGGCGGGCACAAAGGATATGCCCGGTCCTATCGGCCGTCGACATTCATTGGTCCCTACTTCCTTTATCGATGAATTGAAAATTTACTGCGACGCAAAAACCCAGCCATAGAACCTTTTTTTCTCTCCCTCTTTCTCTCCTCTCTTTCTCCTTATACTCGGACGCGATTTCCCAGCGCTCTTTCCCGAGAAGCGATGAAAGTGCTTTCATTGTTCGAATTCCTGGATGTTTTTCTGAATGGAGAAACGCACACTGTAAATAATAATTTATTAAGATAACGTGTGTACTTTTGCTTTTCTAGAAGTTTAATATCTAGTATAATTAAAAAAATCTTGGCCAATCATTTCAAAGTATAATAAGCACGCTCTGCCCTCAGGCTTCTTCTATATACTTGCTACTAAAAAGAATATTACATACTTACGATAAAGATTTTAGCTGTGGTCACAAAATAATCCAAAACTGTATATATATACCTATGGAAATTAGGTTATTTCGGAAACAATAAAGATTAAAATTATTTACCATATAAGTGTTTGACAGATGTCAAAATAGCGACAAACTTGAACATATACGTACGTACGCAGCGCCTTCTCCTTATTTAACAGATAAAGGCGAACAGAAACGTCCTTCCTAGCATTATTTATGGGTTAAAAATATTGTGTAAAACTCGCGTGACGTATAATTGCCAGTAGTGCACAATATCGCTATACAGGATTAATTTGCGTTACAAATTATAATCCTAAAAATAGTCAATAATTTTAGTAAACAAATTTTTGTCCTTTTTGTAACACAGAATAAAAAAAATATTTTGTGTATATTGCTGGAACAAGAGAAATATACTTATATGCAATGGCAATTCGAAATGGGTATAAAAGATAAGATATTTATGATACTTATAATATTACCTTAAATTTGTTATGGTAAAATTCAAACGACTAACGAACTAAGTGTTTTGAATCTTTAAAAACTTCATTTCCTCTACATTAATTTTTAATTAAACTGAATAATTTATCAATATAGACATTGTTGGTAAAGAATTCAAATGAGAACATATTTTATTACTACTTCTATTATATCCGATAAAAAAATTATATGCAACAATACATCTTATATAGGCAGAAATCAACAAAATCTTCAATGTTTTTTACATTAAAAAATTAATCATAATTCCACATCACCGATATATCAATGCATTAACCCTGACGCGACGAAATTCAGCCAAGATAATGTAAATTAATTCAGTCTCCGCAAATATAATTCTTTTCGTCTCCATTCCTCCCTCACTCTCTCTCTCTTACTCTCATATGCACGACCCATTGTAGTTTATGGCGAAAACTCCATCAGCGCTAGTTCCTCATTTATGACGGCGCGTTATTACAGTACTTTTGTACTTATAATCACGACGCGCGAGCGCATGAGGGTAAAAGAGGACGAGTGAGAGAGGGAGAGAGAGAGAGAGAGAGAGAGAGAGAGGAAAAGAGGGAACAAAATGACGCGAATAAAGCCCTCGCATTTCAATTAGTGAGCGTTGCGCGTGCGGACGCGAGGAGGAAACGAGACGCGAAAAGATTGAAATCACGCGAGTTGCACATGCAAGTATTGCGAATTGCACGCGTGTATGTGCGCGTCAACCTAAGTAGTTATTTTATTGTATTCAGATGAGGATTAAAATAAATTTCGTTAATGCACATGTTTTGTAAAAATTTTGTGTAATACGTGTCATTAGTTTGAACATGTATCTGCACTTTTCTTCTATTATTCTAGGTTTCCTGCAGTGAGTTCTCATCAATCTAACAATAAGTAATGAAACAGCTTTGAATTACGTAATATATTTGCATTAACCCATAAACAAGACATTCACGTTTCTCGTAATGGAAACTTATTATTAACCTGTAAAGTCTCGTATTCATTATATCTAAAGCTTTTGAGAATGATACCTGTTCGAAAAAATTTTTAATGCTGATCAAACTTGGCTTCAAAGGAAAATTAATATTTTTCTTAAAACTACATGAAAACCTTATTAATCGATTGCAGTATACCTCGTTAGTGACTAATTGCATCTAAAAGCTGCTTATATTTATTTTTCTATATTCATATATATCATCATCGATCTAACGATAATTAAACGAAATCCTACGAAATAAAAAATTTTCTCAGAATAAAAAATAAAAATCTCTTGCTACACAACCATACAAAAGGAGAAATATATGAACCGAAAGCTGGAGTATAATAAACCACACGTATAGTAAGTGAACGCACTCGACATTGCTACCCCATTCCTCACCTTAACAACCGCGGTACTTCATCCGTGCACACTTCAACGAAACAAATTTACACCCTCCAATAACGCACACAATATACCCCCACTCGAGTTAAAATCAACTACAATAATTCACAAAATATTACTACTATATACGAATCGCGCAGGTGCGTGTAAAGCCTATACACTATATATATATATATATATATACATACACATATGCTGTGCTACTGCCTACTGTACTAATTCATGCACGCGCGAAAAACGCGTATAAATTTCCACGAAGGAGATAAGAGAGAGCCACGCGGGGTCCTGTTATATTCCCTCTCTCTCTCACTTGGACCCTTTTCAGCGTACGGGAAGAAGATTCTCAGGATCAGCTCCTCTCAGTGGAGGGCGCGCGACGAAGGGCTTTGCGATGTTTTACGAGGACTGCGCGACATTAGTACTTTGAATGGTAAGCTCGAGTGACCCCCTCGTGCGCGTCCTGTGTAATGTGCGAGGGCTGCTGGTGCTGCGTATATATAGAGAGAGAGAGGGATAGAAGGCGTATGCGTGATCGATGATGTACTGCGTTAAATTTAGAGTGAAATTTAATAGGGTCGGGATCTACACACACATACACATCGTGGTTGGTTGGTTCGAGAGACGTGTGTCGTCGTGTGTTTTATTATTTGTTGGTTTTTATGGGGGAAGGGGGTGGAGATATGTGGGGGTAGGATTTATGAGTGGATGTGGGGCCTCTCGTCGATTTTGATAAAAATAAGAGGTATGGGGAGTAAGTTTGGGATTGTACTTTTTGGGTGGTGGGCAGTGTTTGGATTCTTTTTAGGAAATTATAAGGAGTGGAGAATAACATATACTGTATGGGCGAAGAAAATTTGGTTGGCGGTTTATATTTCGTCACGATTCACGATGATAAATCATCGAAACAGGTGTGGAACCGGTTATCGTGTGATTCACGTGGAGTGGTTGCTCGATTTTTTGCAATAAAGAACAAAAATAAACATACAGATTCGAAAATTAGAAGATAGTTTTAAATATCTGTCAATGTTTCGGAAGCTTTTTTATTCGTATGCTTCCCTCATCAGGGCTAGAATTTACATTTACAGTTCACCATGCTGTCAATTGTTCGTAATGTTTTTACAGACTTTTAGAGTTATTTATAGTTTTTTTAAACAAAAATCATATTTTTGCTTATTTTTAATATAAGCAATGAATAAATGTTAATAACTGTGAAAGACTGATAATAACCGAAAATAACGGTTATTCATTTTTTAATTATTCTATCAAATATATAGTCAGTTTTATTATTAGAAAATATGAATAAGTATAGAAAAACTATTGAAAGACTCAAAACTGTAAAAAAACTGTTAATAACTATTAATAACTGTTATTTACGTCTGAATTTCGATCTTTTTGTACACATTTTTATAACAGTTTCTTTACTATATTATATAATTTTTCACATTGATTATTTCCAGCAGAACAGTTGCCCGATTTTTAAGAAATGAATGGATCGTTTTAGTGCATTATGTGTATAGTACGACTGTTATATACAACTGCTGCATCAAATTTTTCTCTGGGAATTGATTTTTCCAATTAATTTTTTTGATTATCATGTTGATTGCTGAAGTGTATTGATAACATATGTATTGATAACATAAACATCAATTTGTATTCTTATACTTTTATGGTATACTTCAGTTGTTATTTAGTTATCGTAAGAATATATTCTAAGATTATATATTTTGGAAATGAAATGATTTATATTGTAGCAAATAATTTGTTCTTTAAAATAATTTGTAAATGAATATTTAAAAAAACATTTTTACCATTAAAGAATTCCATATTCGAAACATTGTCTGATATCTCATTAAATGAGCTTTGATTTTTTGTATCGAGTTGGTTGTTTGAAGTTACACAAATATATCTCTGATATAAGTTGAGCTTTATCTCCAATCTAAATGTGGAAATAAAATTGAACTAGCCTTTAAAAGCCACTTTGTAATACCTGGAAATCAAATTCACGATTTATATTACTTTGATTGAAAAGCGATATCGCTTTCGAGTTCATAGAATTTTGCTGCAAATACCGAATTGTATTTCTCGCAATCGCATCTATTCTCACATATAACAACAATTTACAATTTGTTAAAAGAGTTAAAAAAATTTGAATATCTCGAAAATTTATTGACCAATCTTTTTACTTAAAGGACTCAGCTGAAAGACAGCCAAAATCTAATACTATAGAAAATTTCCAAGCGACTCAATCAATTTTCCTCTAGATGTACTGCGATAAAGAACCCCTTTTTTTATAAATAATTTTTTCATTGTAATTATCTTCAAAAAAAAACTTTCCTTATTCTTCATAACCAAAAAACATGCATGTGAATATCTTTATTTGATTAAGTAATAATTTAATTTCAACGATCGCAATTCTTCTAGTTCAAAACAATTCTATTTTCAAGATTTATATGTTTTACCAATATAAGCTTCTCGGAAGAATATACGATCTACATAGAATCTATCATATATCTAAAAACGCACCTTAACAAATACCCCAAAAATTCTCAATTATTCAATATCTTTCCAATAAAAAAAAACACACACAACGCTCCACCAAAAAATCCCACAATCAAAAGTCCCAAACCTTACTCCCCTTAAACAACATCCTCTCTCTTTCTCTCCCTACCTCACAAAAGTGATTCCCCCTTATACATAACCACCCGCATCAGCTCCTCACCCTTTTATATATATATCGTCGTGGAATCCAACCACCATCGCGTTTCTACACTCTGGCGGCTTGCAGCAAACGCGCGCACCGCGGTCAAAAGAATTATTAAAAGGCAACCCGTTACGCGTTAAAAGGCAGCAGCAGCAGCAGCAGCAGTAGGAGTAGCGGTATAGTAGCGTTCGTTCGCTCGTTCGACGTAGCATTGTTCGCTAATTGCCTTTTTCCGATCAAAGCCTCTCACGGGTGACGGTGGTGGTGGTGGTGGTGGCTGCGCTAATCTGGATTAAAATTCACGGGGGCGAGGGCTAATCCCTCTCCGATAAAGCGTACGTCCATTTCGCGCGTAGAGAAAAGAGAGAGAGAGAGAGAAAAAACGACGAAGCACCGATAAAGGGATGCGGGAAGCGCACGCCGCCGCGCGGTGTGATCGAATTTCAAGGCGGCACGAGTCGCGTGGATGATTCGAGTTTAAGTGGACTATATATATACTGTGGTGAGCTGTGTGACGGCGGGGAGGGAGATTGGGAAAAGCGAATTGCAGGTGCGTGTAAAGGATGAACGGGTGAGTTCAGTCGACCGGGACTACTTGAGTTTTGCGATATGGTCTTAGAGGGGGTAAAGGTTTCGGTTGTTATATGCTTTTGTCTTTGATTGTGCGGCTTTGTTGAGAGATGCAGCGAGTTATAAGCGTGTGTATAATGTTGTTACCTTGTAGCGATAGATGTGATGACCAGTGATTAATTAGGTGAACGCTGATTGCAAGTATTTAGCGATTAACGGCGGATTATTAATGAGATGATTGATATGAATGGTTTTGTTATGTTTTATAAGAAGAATATGACTAACGAATGGAGTATTCTAAACTTTAATACGTGAATGTTAGAAACTGAGAAAGTCGGTGAAGTTTGGTTGATAGGATTCGAAATCACTTATTTTTATGAATTTATTATTAATTATTAGTTATTCGTATTTTATTAAGTATTTATATGAATCTCGTTAAAATCAATATGAACAAAACAAAAAAAGGAAAACCAAACTTGTTTTTATAAAACCAAATTCCAAAAAAATTTGTTATCTTATCTAACAAACGTATTTTCTATAATTTTTTATGTTTTCGGTTAACGTTCAAATACATCTGTTGTACAAAAAAACATAAAAAGACAAAAATAATCTTTAACATTCCGATTGTTATATTACAATAGTAAATTTTCTCGTATCTTTGTGAGTTCCGTGTTAAAAATATCGGACACGAAATGTGTTTAAGCATGGAAAGTATAAAACTTTACATTACAGAAATAAATAAATTCATATTCACTCAATATAGTAAATCATGCAAATTTTTTAAATCTACTATAATGCCTTTTCAATCAACCATTCATTTTATTAGTTCAGCAGTGATAACTTTGTCGTATCCTAATGCGAACGATAATACCAAATAATGAATGAACGAGAGAGCGAAGCGTCCTTTCCGACAAGTGACGAGGATTTAATCGGCTGCGATGACAACTCGATTGTGTTATCCGCGCGCACACGAAGAGACGTTACGTGTATACATATATATATATATATAATACACCGCGCAACTATTTTCTTCATTGCATCCGGTGAGCTCAAATATTGATTTTGAATTAGAATCACAAAGGGTCGAGCACGTGATAATAATCCAAGCGATGACAAAAGTATAATGAAAAGAAGGGTCGGCCAGAAAATGGAAAGCGCACCTAAGCAAATACAATCGTACAACGCTTAATCTTTGTAGAAAAGGAAGTTAATTTGTACTAGCCCTACATTCATTAATCATCTGTGTCTGAAAATACATTATTTTTTTTTGTGTTTAAATAATAAAAGATTTTTGTTAACTTTTTTTAGAGTGGAAATGAAGATGTTACCAGCGTCAGGTAAAAATTGAAATTCTTATGTGAAATATATTTTTTTGAAGAGCCTGAAATAATATTATTGTAATCAATTTAATTTGCAATATTGAATATTAATACAGTAGATTTGCGCTGTACCGACTGTCGATTTTTATTTGAAAACAACAAAGTCTCATGCTTTCCTCGTCAGGTGGCAGCACTTCATGCAAATAAGCTTGTAAAGCTTCTCCGTTTGAAAATTTTGTTATTTCGGTTGTAATTCAATAAGATGTATAATCTATCACAATAGAATAGAATAGAATAGAAATAGCCTTTATTTTGTAAATAAAGTATATCAATAAGTACAACAATAAAGTATAAATAGATTCAATATGAATAACATTGATAATAATAATTTCATTAGTATTAAATACTTGCTCTATAAATTGATATTTCTTTAACAAGAACTTCATTATTATTTCTACTTGTCAAATTTTACGCTTGTTGTATATTACATTACAGTTATGATAATATATCGGTAAGTTTGATTACACACAATCAATTTCCAAGCTGTTCGATATAGCATTTCCTTCCTCATATAGAATAACAAAACAATTATTATAAAAAACACACAAACTCTGGTTAAAATCCAAAATATTTTCTACCTATTAAATGGTCATGAATTTAGATAACGTACCCTGACCATCTTTCATCAATTCGCATAATCCAAAATATTACTCATCCTCAACCCATTTGTATTCTAAATCGTTCCAAACAATCATCACACACACATACACATCCCCATTCTCCAATAGTTCCACAACTGAAGCTTTAAAGCACTTCATACCACCGCAACACTTCATACCATCCTCTTTATACCCCTCCCCAAAATCTTGAACCCCACAACAAATCACAAGCGAACCGGACAGCGCACCGAAGCGACTCCGAATAATCGTCCCATCGATTGTATTTCCTCTCATGGTCTCTGTCTCCATACGTGTATGTCTCTTCTTCTCTTTCCCCTCTCTGGAAAGGTTGGAAACTTTTCTCTCTCCCGATCGGCAACATATTGCAGGGTGGGATAATTCGCGTCTATAGAGGCGCACTCGAGTCAGCGAGCTGCGAAATCAAAATTTATTTAGGACTCGCGTGCTATATAGAGGGGGAGCGAATTCGCGACACACACAGCTGCCAATTGCATCGATGTGCCTTTTTTTTATTTTGCCTGACGCCTGTCTGTCACTATCTTCGTTGGCGTTGACTGTATGTGGGGCGCTACGTGCGGATATATTCATTAGATGGGAAATGTTAATGGGAAAGTGATATATATGTGTCAGGAAATTGATAGAATAATGATCGGGATATTTAAAATTGGTAGAGGTAGAGAGAAAGATAAATAGTTATAATTAGATGTTTAATAATGTGAGAAATGATGTAGACGATAAACGTTTTATTATATACGATTGATGCGCTGCCTAGCGTACATGTATTGCATATTATAAATCGCAGCTTTGGCAGTCACGTTTTATCGCATCAAGCGAATTTCACGCATGAAGTATTTTTTCATGCTTCAATTTGTTTGAGCGTTTTTTTTATTTTTAAGCCAATGCATTAACGCTTAATTTGCTCTGAGTGAGCCCTGGCGTTAGGTTGAGCTTAAAAATTGCTGCAACATTTTCCATCGTTCATTCGCCTTTCAATTTACTTTATTCATCATCTGACTTTGTTACTGTCATTCGGAGTGAATGCGGTCTTAATAAAAGTTTAAATTTAAATATATGCAAATCATAAATGCTGAATTTACTCGTAAATGCTTAAATAAAAATAAATCATATGTACAAAATAATGTTGATTTTATTTCTTTTTAATATAGAATATAATTATTATCTAATTTTTAATGATTTTACGTGTAAAGAAATTATGTAACTATAAACATCAACTATATCCTAAATGGAGATATAGTGTTATTATTAGTAGAATAATAACGATACTTGTTATCAAAGTTTTTGATAACAAGTATTTTTAATTCTCAATTTATAACATTCAATAAATTCGTAGAATTTTACAAAAATACGAAAATATGAGATAACTACAAGCCATTTAATGTTATACAAATATTTTTGAAAGTTACGTAAATGAACATGGGAGCGAAGAGATTCTTCATATTTTTTTTTCAATTTTATAGTGCATATGTTGAACCCTCGTGATAAGATTTAATGTTATCATTGCTTCATATTTACGTCTGATAAGTTTATATGAAAACTTTATCTCATTAAACATTATAAGAAATTATATTTCAGTCTTCGATCATTCTGCAACCACGATGGACTCATTTTACTTGTTATTATTTTTGACTGCACTATTAACATTTCTATATTTTTATCTGAATTGGTCATTCAATTATTGGAAGAGACAAGGAGTGGAATCTGTTTCCAGTATAGTTACAAATTTGTGCAACGATTTGTCTGTTCTATTCATTCATCAAAATGCTTCTACTTTGTGCAATAAAATCTACCAACAATGCTCTCAAAACGCAAGTATGATTGGAATATATTTTATGCAGAAACCGATGCTAATAGTTCGTGATCCAGAATTAGTGAAATCAGTGCTAGTGAAAGATTTCCAAAGTTTTCGTAACAATCTCATGACTCTGAGCGAAGAAAACGATCCATTCATGGCGAAAAATCCATTCTTCGCCGCAGATGAGTCATGGAAAGAAACGCGAGCACAATTTATCAATTGTTTGTCCCAGAAGAAGTTGAAAATTCTTTTCGGCATCATGCACCGAGTATCACATCAATTTGAAAATTATCTCGACAGAATAGTGAAGAACGACAGTGCCACAGAATTGGAACTCAAGAATGTTATGTCAAAGTTCACTGGTGAAGTTGTTGCAAATACTGCATTTGGAATTGAAGGCCAGGGCTTTGAGATTAATCGTAATCCAGCAAGTTTCACTGCCACTATAGAAAGGCTCTTCGAGTCAACTTTAGTTAGTAGCATAAGGCAAATATTGACATTTTATTTACCAGGTATTGCAAAAGCACTAAGAGTAAGTTTCATATCAAGAGATATATCGCACTTCTTTTTCAACACTGTGCAGTCCGTTTTGGAACATAGAAAGAAAGAAGGAACCGTGAACGACGATTTTTTTCAGATGTCAATGGAAGGATTGAACGATCCAAATGCAAAAACATGCGCAGGTCGCATAAGTCCGTTCTTCTTCGATGCTTACGAAACATCAGCCAGTATCGCTGCTTTCGCCTGCTTCAGACTATCTCATCATCCACGTGCGCAGGAAAATGCTCGACGGCATATCAGAGAGATTCTCGATAAGTACGACGGTGTTTTGTGTTATGAGGCACTGAAAGATATGACCTATTTGGACCAGATTCTTTACGAAACTGTGAGATTGCATCCGATATTAGGGGTTACTTTAAGAGTTTGTAATCAAGAGATTACACTTGAGGCTTCGAATGGACAAACGTGTCATTTAAAACCTGGAAATCTTGTATGCATACCAGTTCAGAGTCTTCATACAGATGAGAAATACTGGAAAGATCCTTATGTTTTTGATCCCGATAGATTTAACGAGGAGAGGAAGAATGGGATAACGAAATATACGTTTTTGCCGTTTAGTGAAGGACCAAGAATATGCGCAGGGATGAGGTATGGAGTTATGGTTGTGAAGACTGTTTTGGTGACGATTTTAAGTAAATATGTTATTGAGAGGTCGATGAAAACTGAAATCCCAGTGAAATTAGATCAAGGTGGTTTATTAACTGGTGCAAAAGATGGTTTATGGGCAAAATTGAAGAAAATAAACGAAAATGAGTGAATATATTTTTTAAATTACGGATAACATTTTTGCTATTATTTAAAATATATTCGCAAGAAGTTATAGGCAGTGATGTAAATCATAGGTGAATTAAAATCAGATTAAAGTGAAAATCAGTACTGTTTTAATCAAGTTTGTAGCTATAAATAATGTTTACTTATAAGAGAATCTCGTGAGGAATTTTATTGAAAAAAAAACGCAAATTATTTTCTGAAAAGAAACTTTATTAAGTTTAATAAATTTTATTTGTTGTTACAATAAAAAGTATAATAAAAGCAGATATAATCCTACATATTATTGTACAAATCTGTAAACAATGTCTTAAATTACACATGTTTTCAACTCAAATTGTTACACCATAAAAGAGACTTATTTTTTATGTATGCTTTCTATACATGCCATCTGTTTTCAACATTAAAAAAGATTAATTCTTAGTACAGTATTATCATTATATTATCATAGATTACAATCAATACCTATTTAATAATTTTTTAAGGAAAAATAGTGTATCACCATCCTTAGTTACTACATCTATGAAAGCAATCATCGACACTTAAGTATAAGAGATAATTGCATAAAAGCCAATTCATTGCTAGGAATTATAACTAAAAGTAACTTGAACAGTCTATATAAAAACCAAATTTCTAAAAAAAAAAGAAAAAAATTATTGTAGTCTCTCTAAAAAAATTTTAATTTCCATCATATATCAGTAGTTTTGTCTAAACGATCTAAAGTGTTAACAATGATTATACTCTTTGTAAATATCATGTTCCAAGCTCTTTGGTATCATTTAAAATTTTTTTGCTTCAACATCTTTAATATACGAATATATTTCAAGTTTCATAAAAATATACTTGAAATGGGGGAAAAAGTTTTGTCTAATTTTTCTACCACAATTAACCATAACAAAAATTCATGTTTCTAGAAAAATACTTTTAGCAAATTACGAACTCTCTATATCTCGCGTCCGAAATTTTCATCAGATCCATAACAATGTAGATATCCTTCCAAAAATATCCCTTATTCACGCAACGCCGCATCATAAAACTTGCAAACCGCGCAACATTTTAAAACGCTAGAATGCACTTTTTCAAAGTTTTCGCAAACTCTTTGCAAGCACGCAAATGCACATTGTTGTGTATATTCTCTTGCTAATTATCACGCTTATTTTGATAGTAGCCTCTTTTAATTACTACACCTTTTTCTAGTTAAGTTGTGTCTACCAAAAAAGTATAAATACTAATTATGGCTATAAAGAAAAATTATTGACAAATAAATTCTGTTCTTATCTAAATACAAAGTGTTTCACAAATTGCTGAATTTGTGGTTAAAAATCATTCCTCTGTTACAGTTATCAAGTCATCTACTTATTATAACACTTGCATATATGAAAAATACTTGCAAGCTCACATGCTTTAGTAGCTCTACGTTACATGAGCACCGTCGATTCAACTTACATTAACAAAAAGATTTATATAAGTCTTATATTATAATGCTCTTAAATATCATGACAGACACTACATATATTTATTATTATCACCTTATCGTTTAAATTAAATCTCGTAATATAATTATTTATTACATTTGAATACGTTTATATTGAAGTTTAAGTGTAATAAACGATGCTTATTTTAAAATTATACTACCATAGTTATTGTAATAGAAAACAATGTTATAATCAACTTATGAATCGCATTTTGGATTATTACAGACAATATATTATTGTAACTCATTTGATTTATAATGAACATGTGTGATTTTTAAGCATTATCCTTCAGAACTTCAAAATCTCAAAATTATTATCATGTTTATTTCTGTTGTGACAAGATCACGTACTTCTCTATCACAGCATTGAGTGGTATTAACATCTCAAACGTTTTTTTTGTTATCCCTCAGTTTACAGTATCTCTAACTAATCTAATATTTTGAGTGACTAATGTTTTTGCAGTTCATTTTTAAATTTTTTCTTAATATATATTAACATCGTTATAGAACGGGAGCTAAACCATCACAAATCATCGATATATATTATAAATGCAAGTTGCTGCTTTCAAAAAACATTAAATACACACCCGCCAATAAAAATGTTTAATATTCAAGTAAATACTTTTGATTATAATATTCATCATTTTATGTAACTTCGGTTCTCCATGTTTCATTAGTCATGTTTAATAGTCATCAGTTATAGGTTTACACATTGTATTTGCGCTGCATAAAACTCAATCAACACTCACAAAAGTACTAAAAAAATTCTCTACCACTCTTCTTCTCTCCTATATAACCACGTGAAATAAAATCAAGAAAAATCATATTTTTTACCTAACGTAAGTATACGAAAAGAAAGAAAAAAAAATAAACAAATCTCTACAAATACGGCAAACAATATAATAGCACTCGTTTGCCATTGCGCAGCGCGATTCGGACGTGCCGCCTGCGTGCGAGCGTATTGGTCGTCGCAGTCTGCGCGGAAAACGAGTATGTTTCTCTAGGAGTCGATCGCTACCCTGTTTCGACGATGTATATATATGTATATATATATATGCAGTCCTTGGCACGCGAATGCGTATACGCACCGAACGTCGTCGTCGCTCCGTAGTGGGGAGGAAAAAGGATGTGATATATAATGCCAATGGTTTTTATTATCTGTATGGGAGCTGAGACGTTCGAGCGTCGCGTCGTCGTGCGGTGCGGTTATTCTGGACCAAGGTTGAAGGAGCTCAGCAGGGATATACGCCAATGTCGAATGTGCATTTTCGTTTAGATTTTGATTTTATGGTACAGTTTTTTTTTCGTAGATTTTTTCGTCGACTTTGATTTTGAGTATGCTTTTCCTCAGAGATAATTCATAGTTTAAAACATATCTTTTTGTTTTTTCAGCAAAGGTAAACATTAATTTTTTCTGCGTAGAAAATTTCAACTAAAAAAAAAAAGAATCATGGTATAGTATAAACCGTTAATGTAATAAAAACGAATAAATATACAAAATTTTGTAGATTTATGGTAATTGATATAAAGGATTCTATAGCAGTTTGGTCTGTACCTTTTCACATCGTACGCTAATCTGTATCACGACACAAATGGCGAGTACCTGCTTGAGTCTACCCTTGGGTTCGGGTAAAAGGGAAGTGAATTATCCTAGTCAACAGAGGATCAAGGAACGAAGAGGAATATAAATCAGCGACGCGTTTAGGAAACTGTTTTACTTTTCTTCTCTCTCTCACACTCTCTCTCTCTCTTTCTCTGTTTCATTCTACCTCTTTCCTTTCTATCTTCATTTTTTTTTGTTATTTTGCGCGTCTGACCAAGTTGGGAGAAAGGTATTTTATATCGCAGACATCAGTAAGACTTTGAGTATATATCAGAACTTTGGGTTTTTCTTTTCTCGTTTGATCTTAATATGAGTTCGATCGCGTAATTATACGTTTGAAATTGTGTACACGAAGTTTTAAAGATACTTCGTGTATATGTAGCTCTTATACTAAAAATTCATGTGTTTTTATTGTATAATATTTTATGGATCCCAAATAGAATCTACATTTCGCCAACTGTTTTCCGAGCATTTGATATTTCCCAATGTTTTTATTCATTTTACGTATCGATTTAACGAAACGATATTTCCACATGAAAAAAGTCTCTGTCAAAGAAAGTATTACTCCTAAAAAGAAGAAAAAAAATGCAACTCGCGCAGAACAAATTAACTGTCATTTACAGTAAATTGAATTCTGATATACTTTATTGGAAAAGACAGCTTGCGCTTCTATAGTATCGATATATCTTCGAAGGCTCGTAAACAGCTCGTAAAAATATCTGAAACAACGTTCGATAAAATGCTAAGCGAGCAGAAAACGGAAATTACATCCGAGTACGAGAAAATGCGAGAAAAACAGTCGGCGAAAAGTTGGAATATGGATGGAGAAGCTACGTAATCTCTTATCCGGATCACTGGCTCTAAATGTGGTTTTCGGTGGGCGGACAATACAGTATTTCAAATTGGGAGGAAGAAAACTTTTAAACATACCCGTTTTTTCAAAAGAAATTCTCAAAGTTCAGTCGAGATTCATCACAAAAGATGTTCTTTTTTTTTCTTCTTCTAATTAATGTATACCCTAAATTCGTCCAATAATGCACGGTCGCAAAATTAACAATTGCTAAATGATCTATTAATCGAAAAAACAACAATCATTTTTTTTTGTATATATGCTCACATCTACACAGTACAAGTATATATAGATATATATATATATCCTAATATCTCCCTACGTTCTTACATGTAGATATATATTTAGTTACATTTCTCTTCTCTCTAGATATACCTCACCTACAAATATATTCTTTAGTATCACGCATGATTTTCATTCTGAGATAGTTAGTTGTGTGTATGTATGTGTAGAGTATATATAGAGTATAGTATTGCCGGGCAATGCTCTTATTTGTGCGATCCCTTGTCATGGCAAACGATGTGCACGAGCCTTAAATTCTTCGCCGTAAAGAGGTTGTCGTAAAATTCAAGGACTTTGTTGCCATCGAGTTCATCCTCCTTCGAAGCCTCCAGTAATTGAGGTACTAAAGTCCTCGAGCGTTCGATCCTAAAATCATTACCATTACCGTAAATTCACGAAATAACGAAAGATAAACAAAAATCAATCAATTCGAAATTCCTAAAGTATTAAATAACAATAATAATTTAAATTCTAACTTGTGATCAAGATTCCACGTTGAAAACAGTACGAGTTCCTCTTTCGATCTGTAAGGATTGATCTTATGTTTATCAGCGTACAAGCACTTCTCAACGTTCCAGACACCTCTACATTTGAATTCTCCAGCCTTATCACAGATTGCCACCATGTCCTCCTTATCCCTGGTCACGAGTTCGTAGGGACATTTCTCCTCGGCCTCCTTCATCTCCTGCTTCTCCAAATCCTGGTGATTGGTTAAATTGCCATCTTGATCCTTCTTTATAGCCGCTCCACGTGGAAGCTTTTTTGCGTCAACTTCGTCGTCATCGTTTAATCCCAGGATATACCTAACATGCGAAATGTGATTAGTTATAATTTCTTTTATTTAGGTTACTTCCTATATCAATGTTTTTAATCCTAAATTAATGTCAAAATAAACAACTAATATCATAAAATACGCAAAATCCTCCACTAAAAATTCTGGAACTATGAAGAGCTAATTCCACAATCCCGAACTAATTATGATATTGTAAAAACTCTATAGAAACTGACAATTTTTGTCAATAAACGTAACATCTGCAGAACTAAATAACGAAACGTAAAAGTTATCAGCTGACAAATCTTACCTTTCGTAAGACCAGATGCTCATCTTGCAAGGACAATGCTCGTAGCAGCACTTTTCAGTACTATCGGTCTCATCGTCTTGCTGACTGCTGTTGGTACTATCGATGCCTGTGGGCTCTACGAGAGCTTGACTACGATCAAAGTAATGGCCAAAGTAGTGATCCTTTCGTAGCTGCAGCTTGAAGAATACTATTACACGTTGAAGGCGCTTGCGAGCTTTCGCGTCGTTATTGTAGACATCGGAGGATCTGATTTGGTCGATGGTCTTGTAGAGATAGCCTCGGATTCGGTCCTGACATCGTCGGTGTAGGTAAGCTTCCTACATGAGCAAACAGATGTAATTTCAGATATATTCCTTTAAACCATCAGAAGAAAGGATTTGATAAGATTTCAACTATGATTTTTTGCTTTCTGTTATTTACATTATGACAGTTCTACAAAGTTATGATATTATTAAAGGATTGTTCTAAAAATAGTTCACTGATTACTTGAATTATATTTTTTTCAAATTAAAAGCAAACTTTATTTCATTGTAAAAAAAGTCAAGACCTTGTAATTAGTTAAGTTTCACTAAATAAATTTTATCATAATGGCATCGAGATTTCTGAAAAGAATTTTGATCCACACTCAATTAAAAACGTAAGATTAATGGATCATTTTGACAAATCCAGCTATATCCCTTTAAAAGCATGCCCTCCTCTTTAACGAGCGAAATATGAATAAGCTTAACCCAATTACACGAGTGACCAGAACGACCGGTAAATCATCTCAAAATCCAGTTCGTGGTATAAGGGCTATATGCTTGCCTACCTTGGTCGTTGCATTAGTATCTAATCCGTCAAACCACTCGGGATGATCCTCCTTCTTGCTGCACCTCGTCTTGCTGTCGTCATTATTAAGCACCTTGTTGAGCACGGCTATCTTTATTTTCAGCTTATCCGTGAGAAACTCCGCGGCTCTTTCGCCACTCCGCAAGTAGCTCGCGTTCACTTTCCTCAGCATCTGATAAAGCACATCCGCTTCTGTTACAACGAAGATTCAACATGTATATGTATCCGTGGCACGCCGCGAGGCAGGCCGATTGTGGGGTTGTGTACTTGTGGTAGGATGAACAAACATAGGGGTTGGCTAGTATCGATTCGCCTGTTTGTGTTTTGTATTTTCGTATCAGCGATTTTTTGTTATTCCATGGCATTGGGATGGTTTTGGGTGACGACAATATATGGTGTGGACAAAAATTGAGATTATTGAGGAGCGTGAGGAAGCGATATTATAGAAGCATTTCATGAGTTGTTTGCTCGGTATGGAAATCATATATAAGTATATATGTATCAGAATAACTTGGATTATAACTTTGTATTAAAATTGAAATTTTTTAGCTCAAAACGATAATCTTTTTATTGTCAAATGAGGTAACAAGTATTTGTAAAATTAATAAAATACTTGAACAGAAATTTACGTTTATATAACAGAGGATCTGGTGCGGTATTTTTCATATGAACAGGTTAATAAACGTAACAAAAATACTCATGTTATTAAAAGTAAACTTTTTTTTATAAGGTTCAAGGCAATTTATTTGCTTTTTTCTCTATTTTACCGTTATTTATTGAAAAATTTAATATTAGAGATGATAGAAAACTAATAAAAGCTCACACACGTATATAATAAAGTTAATTACAGATTATCAAAAATATTATATCTAGTATTTTCAACTTTTTTTTTATTAATATTTTCAATTTCATCTCAATTCACGTCAGCTTTTATTAGAGCAGTGTCACTAGAATTGGGGTATTCGGAATATTTGACATTACCTGTCAAAATCTTCTCGCCAGGCCGACGAAGTATTAGCGCCGTTTGCGGCTCCAGAGTCGTAAAGTACTCTTCATCTATTTCCGAGCCGTCCAACAAGTATATTCCGATGTCTGCCAGATCGTCCGTCACCTATTGATAAAAAGCCATGTATATGTATACGTATATATTTATTTTCATAATGTAGCTCCAGGCCGTCGCCGATGACAGCCTTGAAAACTAACGTCCAATAATCGATCATGTCTCCCTCTCTGTATGTACCAGTACAAAAAGGGATCCGTGTACATTGTTCTATTTATAAACGGGAAATTTAGTTATTGGACGTAACAGCAGCCGATTGGAAATTTATACATCTAAAAAGGTCGAGGTTAAAAGGAAGGAAAATCTCTCGTAGATTTAATTTGCCTGATTCTCAAGTTTCTTCCGAACGTTAAACATTAACTTCCCCTCTCTTTTTTTATATACATTCATTGTCGACTTCTTGTTTCGTGTTAATTGTTAAAGTTTGAGAAAATTCCAATGTTAATCGATGCCAGGCTAAAATTAATTTTAACTTTTCTATGTCCTTTTTTTAAAGAATTATTTCTTTTGTTCAAAGTTTTAATAACATATTGTTTCTCTTGCTCTTGCCATTTATAGGTTTTCAGTAAAAGAAAACGAGACGTCGGTATAAAAGGTCTAAATGTTGAATTGAATGAAAAGCGCGAGGAAAAAGCTTTATACCGAACAACGCTTCTTATATAGATTCAAGCGAAATCAATATTTTTTTCTAATACAGTGCAAAAATTTCCTTTTTCTAAAAAAAAAAAAAATGCTATACCACACCCTAGTGAAAGAAAAATACTTTGCACAATAAACGACACAAGCGTAGGACTTTTTAACTCATGGTATAAATCCAATCTTCAATCCGTTATAATTAAAAGCTCCCTCATCTAAAAAAAAAAAGATTACACCGCACGTCGCCGCAACATATAATATACATTCGCTCTCGCCTATATTCATCCATCTCATCATTTTAATTTCCAGTAGTCCGCGCCCAGTTCCCCCGGAACTTCCGCTACTTCTAAATCCGTAGAATTGGGTTGCGCGCGTGTCCCAGTAGTACTACACCGAAAAAATCCCTCGTTCCTTCCAACCACTATATATATATATATATATATATATAAAAGCATAAGCGGCACCGCAGCATCTTGAAATCCCGGCACGTGTGCGCGTCTATATATCTTATATACGCGTATTGTCGTCCTTGCGGTAACCTTGCGTTGCCAGCTATGACTAGCGAAACCTAGATTCCGCGAGTGGGCGGGAATTAAGGTCGTTGATACTCTCTCGTTTCGCAGGGAAGAAAAAAAAACAAGATGACGAAGGCGTACCCTTGACCGTGGTATAGCGATGATGATCCTTTTGTAGGTTAGACGTGAGATTTAAGGATTATCCTGCGGCCGCGCAATATGCGTTTTACTTCGTCTCTGTATGTTGTACGCGATTATGCGTTTTGCCACGGGTAGAATATAGGATTATTCTCGGTTAAAGTTTTTTACCTCGCAGCGAGGTTTCTTGAGAGGGTTTTCTCGTTTTCCTTTTTCCGGCCGTATACAAGGAAAAAGTGTGTGTGTGTGTATGTGTGTAGAGTGTATAGCGAAAAATACAGCGGCAGGATGAACTGAATTTTCGTTTTTATATATCAGCAGTGAGAGGATACTATTTTGCGCTCACTTTACTTTTAATCCGACACGGAAAGTCAGTTAAAAAGTTCTTCTCACTCGTAAAATACCCGATGAGTATCGAACTGTGTATAGCATTTTTATAAAACTCGCGCCCGCGTGAACCGTCGGTACCTAATCATAATTATATAGAAAATGAGGAAATTTAAGCTACCGTCTTTAGGCGAGAGAATTTAGCATTCTCTTAATTAATGTGACCTTTCTCTTAATTAAGCTCAACTTTAATTACAAGCGGGTAAACTACACTGTCCGATTCTCCTAGAGCGAGAGGCATTAAGAATTCCGGGTATTGTGTTGTCGCTCATTATTCTTTTATTAACGTCGCTATAGGGCTATTCATTTTGATTATACAGACGCGAGGTGGCACTTCGGACAGCCTCCTTTATCTGGCTACGCCGAAAAAGTGGGTCGCAAATTAACCGATGACACGTAGAGGACAGTACTACAGGTGTCAACTATATGAGCATAAGTCTTGTCTCGCATGTATGAGAGATGAGAGGAAAGTAGAAAAAAAGAATGTCAATTTGACGGTTCATTGTTACAATATATTTTACTTTTATATGGGACGATTCATTAAGAAAAACAATGGCATGGTAGAATTATATTTCTCTGCTTCTACAATGATTATAAATTTTGATAAAAACAAAAAAAAAATAAAGAAAATGTTGCAACTAATTTTACAGCAATAATATTGTTATGCTGTTAAAATAATTTTATCTGTTCGAATAAGTTAATAAATTCTGCAGTATGATTTAAGGAAATTATAAAAGAATTTCATTTTCTAATATTGCCGAAAAGAGAAAATTTCATAAAAAGCTTATACAATTTTATCCGAGCTACTCGCAGTAACCGTTAAAACTAAATAAAGCAGTACTCTGATAAAGCATAAATTCTGCTATAATTAAATTTCCTATCTTTTAAATAAAACAAAAAATACACCAGCCAACGTATTTTGCAGTATTTGATTTATTGCAAAGTGCGCAAGTATAAAACGAATATTATACCGTGTCTGTTAGCCGTGACGGTATATATGTATAAATTTGAAAAAAAATTTGATTTTCTTAAACGGGGAAGAAGCGAAGTCAAGAAAATACGATAAACGGGAAAAATAAGCGGAAATTGCGAAATATAGTTCAACTTTTATCTCCACAGCGTAAGTCGTCAAGTTTTCTTCTAAATTCTCCACGCATGTCATGTTCAATTTTCACATTTCCCTCGTCTTAAAAATTCTATCCATTAATCTTTCCCACTCTCATATAACTAATATCATTCTTTAACCCCAATATTTCTCTCTAAAAAAAAAGTACGACAAGCTGACAACACAATCCAATCCTCTCCAATTAAAAATCTCGTCAATATCGCATCGTGAAAACCTCGCGCCAATCACGCGGCATCTGGCTACCACCAGCAACCCCCGTTCGCGCGAACTACATCTTCATCAATCACAAGCCTCACGACCGGAACCTCTTAATCACCAGCTTACTAATTTATGCCTCGTCAACAGTACACTCGACACTTCCACTCTCTCTCTCTCTCTCTCGTATAAATCACCAATTTAAATCTGAAATCCAATCACACCTATATATACCGCGGCTGCCTCCTCTCTCATCTCACACAGCAAATATATAGGACGACGCGTCAGCGACCGTGACATTGAAAGAGGCTCTCTCCTCCCTCTCTCTACCCCCGGAAGATACTACACGCGCGCTCGCGCGGCGCCTAGCAAAGGACCGGGAAGCGAAATGGTGTGGCCCTGGCCTGAATAGCCCAGGCTGTGCTGCTGCTGCTGCAGCTTCCCCCCTTATACCGTTCGATAGAGCGGCGCCAGCCAGCTAACCAACCAACCGTGTGTGTATGTGCGAAGGACGCAATCAAGCGTATCTCTCTCTCTTTCATTTTCTGCGACGTTTCACTGTACGTATGTGTATGCGTCTCTTCTTTTTTTTGAGGAAAAGTAGGAAGGAAGATGAGGAAAGGAGTAGGAGAAACGGGGGGCGGTGAGCGTATCGATTTCCAAGAGGAGCGGTATATTCAAGGGGATAGATGAATCGCACACTGGTTTCAGCGTCTAGGTGTCGAGTTCCATATAGGGGTGGTAGAGGTGTGAAGTACAGAGAGAGAGGAGGGAGGTTGGTTACCTCTGAGGAATCCCAGCACCCGAGGGCTGAGCAGTGCGGCTTGAGGCTGTGGTACTTTTGGGGTCGTCTCGTCGTGGTTGGGAGGGATAAAGCGAGATGGTTGAAGAGGATAGATGATTTGACGTGTGTCGATTATGAAAGCTACGGGGTTATTATTTCATTTCGACAGGTTGTACTTTGAAAAAAGGGGAGGAAAAGTTGTCGCCAAAAGTTGTCAATGGAATTCCAGAGAAATATTTTGATCTAGTGTCGATGCGGATTTTAATTTCATAAATATTTAACGATATATTAGAGGTATTCCAGTTTATACTTGACGCTCTATATGGTACATGGCGTGGAGAATTTTAATATTAATTTAATACACTGACAAGTTGAGTAATAAATTTCATAGCCAAAACTTTACAACGTTTCATAAATATCGCTATTATATCTACAACATTCCTTCGTTTGTATTTTAGCACTTAACACAATAATAATATTCCGAAGCCACAGTATAATACAATTATGCAAATGTCCGATGTAAATGTCACAGAGGCGCTTGCTTGCATTTCTCTCTCTTCCCCTTTAAATTACCGTCACAGCTGTTCATTTGGCATTCAGTTGGATGTTGCGCAATATTTATCCGCGCCCCGACGACGAGACACTTATGAATATATCGTAAAATGAATCAATGTTTCTATAACCCGTTTAATTATACGTAGAAAGGCGCGCGCGCGAATTTACCTCGAAAGTATAT
>JAWWEQ010014264.1:0-37204 GCA_035583055.1 Torymus tubicola | reverse complement strand
TTTGAAATCATTAAAATTCAAAAAGTGGTATTGTGACGGTCAGGCTGATAAGTCTGGCTGCTAGTTTCAGCCTCATTTACTTGTGTATAGTGTATGTATATAAGTATATGAAGTTAAATGTATTTTGTATACGACGTTGTGTAATTGGTTGGAAAACGATTAGATTATTGCACGCTGTACAACATATACACTGCGTTACTTAATTTAATTAATTAGCCGATGTGTCTTATCTGTTATATGTCTAATGTTAGGTTTGAAAATTACTTTATATCTACGTGCAATATATAATTAAATTTCACATCTACAAAAATAGCCAATTAAGATCGGTTTCAACCACACCACGTGTAATTATTTACCATCCGCCTCGTTGAAATTCTACGCTATAGCTTTTTTTTTCAAAATTACCCGCAAGAGAAGAAGAGACACACTGGGGAAAAATTTTTTGATGAATTTTTTTTTTGCTAAAACCCCGTGCAGCGACATAATTAAAATCGTAAGATATTCAGCTCTCTCGGAATTTTACATTGCGGGAACTGCATAATAAGGTACGATATAAATTTTAAATGAGTATACGCAGCCCGGTGATAAGGGAAGCTGCTGTTGCTATGTGTATGTGTGTATTGTGCCGGAGACGCGAAACAAAATGCTAAGTCACGGTAAAACAAGAGAAATCGTACCGTAATACGCGTGTGGGAATTATACGCGAGAAAAAAAGTTGCATTAAAGATTCATAAACGTTCCGCGAGTGAGCGTGAGAGAGAAGTTCATGCTGCCAAAATTGTAACAAAGGGAGACGAAAATTTGTGAGGTCGTGCCAAAAACGTGACAGGATTCGCGAAAATCGTTGAATTTGAATTTACATATATATTCCAGGGTACGCTATTCTCATAGTTAGCTTTATTATCATTTTCACTTTATAATGAAATAATTATCAAGTTTTTGATGTATACTTATTCAACTAGATGAATATCTATAGAAACTAATTAGATGTAAATTTTCTTATAAATCATACTTCACTATAATATACATTGTAAAAAGGATAAATTATATAACTTAGAAATGAATAAATTTTATATCTATCATTTGTAATATTATATAAATTTTGCAATCGAATAAACAATTTATTTATAGGACATTTTAACGATTACCTTCACTTCACTATCTTATCAATTCAACAGTGCGATTCATACATCACGATATCGGTGTTACAAATCTGTATTGCAATCCATGCCAGCTACTATATAACCTCCACTGTACTCTTTTTTTTATCGTACCCGATATCAATTTATCCCCCATATTAACGTTTTCTATTACACATTTTAAAACCTTCACAACAAACTGCAATCCTTTAAATATACCATATCAATACTCCATCACTTCCTCCTCACCCACTCTGTAACAATTAAAACCGATCCCCTTTTCCAACCCTATCTCACGCCCTGATCTCTTATACACCCGCACCCTACACAACGACCCCACCTCAAAATCCTCATTCACGCGCAATTATCCACCTCATTCCGAGCACGCAGCGACGCGGGAATTCCGCAACCACGACAGACCGCGCGTCCAAAGAAAAGCTACACAGAGAGTGAGAGAGAGCAGCAACGCAGCAGCACATCAGAGAAGAGTCAGCCAAAAGACGACTACAACGACGACAGGGGGGGGGGGGGGAGAAGAGGACGAGGAGGTATATCACTCGCCCGCATCGTGCTTTGTGCATTGTCGTCCGGGCTTTCCGTATACGCGCGGACGACGACGACGACGAGCGTGCATTGTGTTGCGCTATAGCGCCACACGTTCTCTTTGCGTCGTCGTCGTCGTCGTCTTGTGCGGGCGTAAAGCATGGGAAAGAAACGTGTGTACGCGTGGATGGTCGATTTTCAGTACTTTCCGAGGCAGAGATTAAAGAGGTACGTATACCACGTGGACCCTGTGTAGAGGGATGATGATGCAGGTATATATGCGGTGTATGTGACCTTTGACGAGATGTTGTGGTGGTTTTCTTTTTTCCTTTTTTTGGAAGATTTCAGTGGTCGATGGTAAAAAGTGGTTCGGAGAAGTTTATTTGATATATAAGTGGATAGTTAGGCTTGATTTTCAAAAGGGATAAATCGTCTAACTCGATTGATTGGACTGAATTTGATGACAGGCAATCAGTGCCGCTGAATTGAATAGTCAATCAATAGTTACGTAATTAAGAGCCGTACAGTAGTATCGGTGTAACTGGCTAGTTAATCAAAATCCCTCGTCTACAGGATACACAACAAGCGAACGTACATCTATAAAGCCTATATACAATCCTAGATTCTATTTGAACGTTATTTTGTTGTTGCTTTTTTTTTTAACTCGGCTACATCGAACCGTAAAAAAAAAATACCATTCGGTAGTAAACAAATACATTCTACAAATACAGGTGCACTCGGAAATAACTCTATATGTACAGCAGAACGTATATATCCGAAAATTTCGTGTATACTCTATCCCCGGTCTCGCTTTCCATCGTCAAACAAGTCTCTCTCTACTCGTCTCTCTTATCATTTTACGCAGGCCTGTAGAGAAGCTACTGCCTCTCGAATTGGCCGCGTGGTACTCTAACTTCCGTAGCATTCCTTTCCGCCTCCCCCATACCCGCGTCTCTTTGTTTATTCGCTATGGCTTATATACAAGCCGGTATTATATATACATACTCTCGGTTCTCTTCGGATAGGCAAGAAGGAGGAGAGCAACTTTTGCGCGCTTGTAAATATCGTTCGCACTCAATGCGCCGTGGAAGCGGTCGTATATACACGCGGTTTTGCCTCCCCCCCTCTTATTTTACCTCCTCCTTAACTCCCCCTCCCCCAACCTTTCGACCGAGAAGTTTTGACGTCTTTGAAAACTCATCTCTACTACTACCGCCGTGGTATACACCGACAATATTCCACGAAAGATGGTACGTCAGTTTGCAAAGCGAGCCGATCTAAGGAGTTGCTGCTTTGGATAAGAGAGAGAGAGAGATAGAGAAAGAGATGAGATGGCATCGAAAATTACCCCACCAAATTGCGGAACTATCTCGAGAGGGTCTGTCAAACGTGACTTGAGTTTGGGTTAGGGTTGGGTTAAAGTAGGAAAATTGCGATAACGTTTTTACTTGTGATATACACACACACACATAAAGTTAAGGTGAACGTTTATCGTGTTAGATCAAGCCACATCAATTTCAGTTTGTTCTACAGGTAGAACATACATAGTAAAGTTTAGTGTATGATATATGTAAGCTGCAAATTATAATTGAATTTTTAATAATTGGTTGTAATACGTCAATGTACCGAATCGACTTAATTGATTGAATATTGATTAGTGAACGCGAGGCAGGTACGTAACGTTTTCCTCACAAGATTGATCATAGCCAGGTTTAGTGAAAATTAAGAAACACAAGTTTTTTTATTTATTGCTTCGTTTAAAATTTTCATTTTTTTCTAAGACTGTTGATAAACCAGTTTATCTATTAAAGTTCTTGATAAATACGGCATTTAAAACACGGTAGTTATTATCAATTACATCAAAACTCATTAAAAACCACAATAAATATTTAACAAAATGATCAGTTTCAAATGTATCCCATCAAATATTGCTAACCCATATTTATATGGAATTGTATTTACTCCTAACTTTGATTGGAAAATGACATTACGAAAAAAAGAGCCATTTAAAAATCTACTATATAACTCACCTCGAGGTAAATTTCCGAATGCGGGTTGAAGGTATTGTTGACGATGTGTAGAGAGACATTGAAATGGGGGAATTTGTGGAAGATCCTCGCGAGCTGCGGCACCGTGTACTTGAACTGCTCCGACGAGAGCTGCTGACCGCCCGCCATTTTGGTGGTGATACCTTAATGGCCGCCGAAGATCAACCGGTGCGTCAAAGGCCTCCTTACTTGTCAAGACATGCTACAATATCTGCAACAAATAAAAAGAAAAAAACATTAGAAACTATGGTATAATTTATTAAATTTATTATTGGCAGGGTAATTTGAATAACGAGGATATCTCTGTCCGTTTATTTTTGTTTGATTGATATCTTCCATGCTAAATGAACGATAAATATGACGTACATTAGGGATCTTAAATGGTTTCCGATAATTCATTAACAATAAGTGATCAGTTCAAACTTAAGTGGCACACTTTTCTACAACCATTTCACAAATAGAAATTCCAATTTCCACATTATACACGCAGTTCTTTTTATAAACGTTCGCATTACCCTCGACGTTGGCGCAGCGCAGTTGGTGCAATTTTTACTCCGGCCAAAGAGGAAAAATCACGGGTGTATATAAACGTACAGGAAAATTAATTACATAAGAGCAAAAAGTAATTAATGCGCCGAATGACTAAACACTTTCATCCAAGAACGGAGCACACAGTCTCGATGTTATTACGTGCTAGTAATCCTTTTAGCAAGAAGCGACAAGTGTCGCTTCGAAAACGGGTTAAGCTAATTGCTCTGCGCGTAGAGAGTCTTAGTAACACACAGACCACACATTGTCTGTTTTTCTCCTCCTTCTCCTCTGCATTATTATAGCCTTATCGGTGCTGCATACGTTAAGAGACTTGCAGCTGCGCGCGTGTGCAGCTTAGGTCACCGTTTGCGAATAAACGTCTAATTGAAGATCGATTGATATTACCCCAGCGAGAGAGAGAGAGAGAGAGAGAGAGATTACGGCGCCTAATTGTCCGCGTTCTTGTGCTCAACTTGCATTCTTACGATGTTTTTTTTTGCTCTTTCATCACATCACGCAATGAAATTTGTACCGGGACGTATATTATCTAATAAATTGGCACAGCTATATATATAGTATACACTGTCAATTACGACTTGGGTGGATGGAGAATTGAGTGGACGTTAAAAAGTATTTATACTATAATGGAGGGAACTTGATTCTATTAAATTGGAGAGAGGGCATGATTAATTATTATTATCAATATTGTCGAGTGCAGTAGAGGATATGATAATTAGATTGTTATGACTTGCAAATAATGAAACGGTCGGGTAAGAGTACAATATCAATTACGGCACGTGTACGTATACCACCTATATATAATTAGCGAAATATCTTGCAGAGTTATAAAATTGAATAAATTTAGGAATTTCACATTTATAAGCAGTAAAGCTAAAAAATAATCGGATATTTTCACATGTTAAATATTTGTTTTAGCGTTGATGTAAAAGTATAACTGCTACGGAATCAAAGTTTTATTACACTTTTGCCTATACCGAAAATAAAATATATTTACCCTCAGTGGAAAATTATTTACTATATAATTTGTCCACAAAACTCACTCCTATACTTGACGATCCATACCATCACACCCAGAATCCCAACAACAAAGGATACATAATCGCGCTTTTTCACACAAGTGGCCGGCACACATACACATGCATACCAATGCACCTACACATGAAGAAAACGCGCGCGAGAGAGTAAATATTAAACGCAGCAGCAGCAGCAGCTGGATTGATGCACATTTTTCCGAGAACTCAAACTGCCACCGGCGAAACAAAGAGCTATTGTTGATCTCGCATCATCCAGGCGCGTGCGCGAGTGAGATATACGCGTGTGTACACATACACACACATCGCTTGGACAGCCACGCATGTGTGTAAAAATAAAAATAATGCATTCTCGCGGAGATAGTAGAGGCGCGCTTTAATTGCGCGCGACGACGTTTGAAGTGTTTAGAGAGGGAGAAGCGTGCGTGTTGTGTTGCCAGGAGGCGACTGCTGGTGTTGATGGTTTTAGAAGGATTGATATAAATGCGCTAAAGGCTGATTGACGCGTTGTGAATATATGGAGGTGTTGTGACGGTTTGAAAAAAAAACGTTTCGAGATCGATATTGATTTGTTAGAGGAAAAAATAGGCATATGTGTGAACTTCGAATATAGTTGTTACTGCCTGGAGGGTGGAATTTGGGAGTCTGGTATATGATGATATAAATTGATGATTGTTTTTCGTATACGGTTTTTTATGTGCAGTTACTAAACAATATGGTTCTCTGAAGTTTTTTGAATACTCAGCTTTATTCGATGAACTTTATTCTACGGGTAGATTAATTTAAGATAGTTTGAATTCAATTCAAAATTATTCAATTCGAATAATTTTTTAGAATTGTGTTTTATTACTAAATTACATAAATTTTACATAAAGTCTTTACGTTGAAAATAAATTTCAATTTATTTTCATTATAAAACTATTCTTTTTTTAAATTAACCTAAATTCAACTACCGATATTTTTAAACGTAAAAATTGTATTCATAACTTACGTTAAAAATAACGATTGACAAGTAAAATAATAAATGCGAGAAATGACTATATATAAAGTAGTCGTATATTAAAATTACATGGCAATTGAAGTACTTCTTATAATGCGATTGCAATTAAGAGGATTATCATACACGATATTATTATGCCCGATTGAAGCCTATGACCGGTCGTAAATCATATTAATTTAAAACTTCGTTACCCCAATTTTTCTCTCGATCTCAATTATAAAAGCTCAGGATAATTACGAATTTAAATTATAAAATACATTATCACTCGATGCCAGAAGTTACTTAAATTTAAAGCAATTAGATATTTTACAAAGGCTTTTAGCGAGAGAGAAAGAGAGAGCGCGAGTTATAAAATTAAACAACGAAAAAAACGTTTGATTTCAGGCATAAGCTAGTCTTTTCAAAGGCTAAAAGTAATTCAGTATAAAATTTCGTCTAAATATAATTTATTGAGCTCAGAAGATTTTTATAATTTTACCTGAAAGGATTACGTCGCTCGTAAATTTTATGTCGGGAGCATGAGATTTTAATAAATTACCGTGCCAGTTTTTTCGCGCGTAATATAATTATAAGCTAAAATCGGCAAATAGACTTTTAAAGCTACGAGTTATTTTACATAAACCATTTCCACTTTTACCGTTATACTTTCATGCTCTACTACCAATAAAACCACGCATTCTTTTCGTGTAATTTCATCCTCATTCATACCACAGAAAAAAGCAGCAGCCATCACCACTGAACTTTTCATTCACCACTCCCCATTCCAAATCGCCCTCTTTTTCTTCCTACCCCACACCAAAACAGCGTCATTCAACAGCACTAAACCGAGCGCGTAATGGCTTATCCTTTCTGTCACTGTGTTGACCCACATACAAGATTACGCGACGATAAGAAGGAGGAACGTATATACCTATATATACCAGTCGAAAAGTTTTTCGCGGACTGGTCCCTCGATTAGGTCAATAAAGACACCCAGGACACGATTGCGCGATAAATGGGGAGGTAAAATCGCTGTCGTCGGCGGAAATTGATTGAGGAACGAGCGGTGCGTATTACAGTAGTAGTGTGGTGTGGCAGAAACAAGTCGGCCTGTCGATAGCTTGATGAAGATGCGGTTTTCGGTGCGGGGTTGTTTCGCTGAATGCCGAAAGCGAATATGGAGTACGAGGTACGTTAGTTTGCTTAAAACGAATGTTTAACTTTTCTAATTTTCCCCGCACGTAGAGACGTTTTTCACCGCGAAAAAGAGGGTAAACACACTTAAAGAGAGTATAACCGTAATGATAAAATCCTCGATTTTAAAAAAAAAAAAAAATCCAACCGACTTTCTAAACCTTCACATTTAGCTTTATATATACGGAAAATTCTTCCCTCATTACCCCAATTACCATTTACAAACTCATCGTGCCGAAATTCACTTTTCGACCCCCCTTTTCGCGCGCATACAGCTGCTTTTTTTTACGAACTGCGCACACACATATATATAGATAGCATCATGCGAGTGGAAAAACGCGTTGGTAAGGAAACGTGAGGCAGCACCACCACCACCGGCTGACGGGGAGGATTTCGTTAATTAACGACGTCGACGTCGACGACGGATGTACGCCAGCGCGCGTAATTGAATCTGGTTTTTCGAGAGAGGAAGAGAGAGAGAGAGAGAGAGAGAGAGAGAGAGAGAGAGAGAGAGAGAGAGACTGGTAGATATACATCGCCAGCGTAATAAAGATTGCGCAGGGCGGGGCGATCCTACTACTGGCAGCAGCAGCGAGTGCGCATCGTTGATAGCTGAGTTATAAAAAGATCTGTCGGCGTAGTAGTCTCGAGAGTTTCTTTCTTATTCGTTTCGTTGAGAGGAACGATTCTATTTACGAAGGATGGCTTTATTTATATACATATAATCTTTAATTAACATCGGTTTACGTGCTCTCTGCTCTGATGTAACGATGCTCATCTCAAATTTCATATAACCAAGAAAGTACTGTAATTTGTTTTTTTTTCTTCGCGTATTTTCACAATACATTAGTTTTTACAATTTATCCCTTATTCTATAGAAAAAAAATAATGTTAATTTTTCTTGTCCAAGTTTCCAAAACTGTATACACTTTATACATCCCTTATCCTGTAAAATTTACAGCCCTCTCCGATATCCGATAACCTGATGTGTGTGTGTGTGTGTACATAGCCAGCAACCTAAACTAGCCGGGTCGCATTAAATTCAAAACCCATCGCTAAACGCCAGCGCATCGTTGTACGCCGTCAGCGTCAGCTAACATCATCAACCCTATATATGTACTCGGCAGTGTCGGTAGGGACAGGCGCAGCCACTCGAAATTCCCGATAGCCGGCCGGTGAAATTTGTTCCCCGCCAACAACGACGACGACGACGACGACGACTCAATCCTCTCTCTCATCTACATCCCCCTGTACGACAGCAGTACGTCAGTCACTATATATATACATAACCCTGTCTGTCTCTCTCTCTCTCGCAAAGGCTATAGCGGCTCGTCAATGTACACAGACATACCAGGTCGGCACGTGTGTCATTTGTCGCGATCGCAAGCGCGCCTCGGACGTGTGCTGCGAGCGCGGGGATGAGTCTTTGATGCGCGCGTCATAGTCTTCACTCTCTGCATATCCGGGTCAAGCTGTGGGTATAAGCACTCTGCTATGCGCTTGAAGTTCCCGCAAGATATCCGTAGGTCGACCTATATTTTCCGGAGGGGAACCTGTCGGGGTGTGAAATTCAGTTTGGGGGAGAGTAAGAGAGAGAGAGAGAGAAGTAGTCGTAGTGTATTGATTGGCAAGAGCGCGGGGGAAAAGAGGTTTCGTGGTGTATCTTGGACCATTTGAGAGGAGGGCAGGAGGGTTTTCTTCTTGTGGATTGCGCACGAACGTTTTGTGTGGTTCGACAGGTATACACGAAGAGCAAAGGATGTGTGATGTGGATTGGAAGGAGGTTGAGAGGTTATTGGAGAATTTTTTTCTGAGGGATTTGCGCGAGTAATGGAGGTGTAGTTTATCCTAATGGAAGATAACTCATGCGAAGAGTGCTAGTACCAATGTGTGTTGTGAAAAATGTGAATTATGTACTGTCGATGGACACACGTTGAAATTTTTTTTGCTTTAACGATGTTGCGTTAAAAGCACTCGATATTCCATTTTATATATCGAGTTAATGTTCGATAGCTATGTACTTGCAAGTTTTGAGCTCTTTTTAAACCGTAAAATGAAAATAAATTTCCATGTACAAAAAAAAAACGGCAATATAATGGGAATGCCGTGTTATACATTTGAAAAAAAAAATAAAAAAATTTTATACATTCAAGCTCTATATATGTTCTATACAAACATTAAAATGTACAAAAACTATTTTTCACATGTAACACGGAAGTAACGTCAAGATCAAATTCATGGCAATTAAGCCTCATTATGCCCGCGCGGGCATAATCTTCAAAACCTAACAAAACAAAATCGTCGTCGTCATTATTGTCATCGCACGCGTTTAAACACCACTCAACTAACCTGTCAAACCGTGAAAAAAATTTTAGTACCGCAATCTCCGCTCTTGCCTCAATTGAAAGATCGCGTGCAATGGACATAATTGACTATACGCGCGCTTCGCCGCATATAAACAAATCAAAACTAGCGACTACCGCCTTCCATTGTCTCTCTCTCTCTACGTTCCAAGTCACTTACGAAGTTGAAAAAAAAAGTCGAGCAGCAGCAGCTCAGTTTAGTTTCGAAAAGCATGTCGAGGAACGCGTTGCTGCTGCTGCTGTTGTTCGTATGCTTTTGCGTTATAGTAGTGACAAGAGAGACAGCTGCTGTTGCTCGGGGAGGACTGATGGCGCCGCCTGCGGGTCGACGACAGCTTCTGCCTGGGGGTATGTTGGGCTGAGTTGTTTTTTGGATGTATGACGGATGAGGGTGGAAGTGCGGGGGGAAGGGACTATTGTTGGGAAGCAAAGTGTGTATAGTTCGGTTGTTGTTGTTGTTGTTGTTTGAGGTTTCGGAAAGAATTACGAAGAGTATCGTATTACGCGTACGTATTTTTATTGCTGTTAGATATACATACATCTATATATATGCCGGTGAGTGATTCATCAGAGAAGAGCAAAATTGTGATTTTTAAAAAAAGTACTTTGAGTATAATTGAAAGCATTTTATTTAATCGCTTGCGCAAGATTACAGAGTATATCGTTGCAGGCGCACTCGGATTTCGTAACCGTCTTTAAATATACTTTGAGAGAAATCACCGCTTATCATTCGTCATTGTTTATCTTTTTATAAACACGCGAATACGATACCTCTTATAATAGCACGTGTATAAGCATTCGAAGAAAGTAGTAATACCAGTTAGTTGTATTTTATTTTGATTACAGAGGATGCATGCAGCCAGGACAACGAGTGCGCCAACTTTTGTCCGATTTCGCATTCTTTCGAGTGCCGCGATGCCATGTGTAAATGCATGTTTCGTGAAAAAACGTTTTAAAATAGTTGTTATTCAATTTTTAACAATTACTAGTTATCTCTAAGCCACTTCTGTTTTTGTAACCAAGAAACCCATATACTCTAACCAATCAAATCACGAATAAAATGACTTCACAACAAATCCATTATTTTTTTAAGATAGAGAGGACTCTTTGTATGAGTCAGAAAAAAAATGATTTATTATGATTAACGATCGCATGGAGTATTAATAAATCAATTAATTATTTCACATATATGCGATTCAGTTATTTCCTTGTGACATATATGTATACATAATAAAGTAAGTCGATTTCATCGCATTATCTTATATCTATTCTGGTATTATAATGTCATACGAGTATTAAATTTATTTCTATATAACCTCAATTAAAACTCAATTCAATATATATAAATAACATGCAGAGCTGCCATCTGCTTAAATACATCTTCGCAATAATTCTCTGCAAATAAACTGAAAATTATTCTCTCTCTCTTTTTATCTTCACCCACGTATAATCCAGCTAAAACGAGAAACAGCCATTTTCCTCCTCCTCTTTTCATTCAAAAAGCCTCGATTATTCACTCCGTCTCGCCAGCCTCCGCCAAAAAGGATCGCTTTCTCTCTCTCTTTCTCTCTCACTCAAGTCCGTCAAAAGTGGTTCAAACCCTTGACAAAAGATCAACGCCCCTTTTTCAGACTGTAACAACCGCAGAATCGCCGCAGCTGTCGTCGTCCTCTTCTCTCGCGATTTTAATGGAACAATCGTCGCGAGACGAAGAGCGAGAGGGGAGAGAGAGTGAGTTGAAAAAAAAGCGCGCGCGATTTGAATTTTAAAAATCGGCGCGCGCCAAAGAGCATAACCAAAGCGAGAACGAGAGAGAGAGAGAAGGCACACAGGATGGTAACGAGGCCGTCGCCACTGTATAGTCGTCGTCAGGCGAGAGTAAAAAATTCCCTGTACCGGGTAGGGGACAAAGAGACGAAAAAATAATGGGGAAACGGGAACGATAAACCAGCGGATGTAAAAGAACGAAAGAGAAAGAGAGAGAGAGAGAGAGAGAGAGAGAGAGATAGAGGTTTTGCAAATAGACGGTGACAGTTGTGTATATATATAGATATGCGAAATAATAATAAACAATTCCGTCAGCTACGTGGCTTTGTTCTCCGCGGGATAATTCGTTTAGAAAATCGTATATGTGTATTTTTTCTGGATTCTGTCGACAGAAAAAAAGGCCAGTTGATTTTTAACGACAGCCAATGGATATGCAGACATACGAGTGCGTAATTATAGGCCGGCAGGAGAATATTGTTTTTCTCGTTAAAGCCATTCGAATGGCAAACCCTCCCTCCCTTTCCTCTGCACCGATGTTTAATTGCGTAACGCGCATTACAGAGCTTTTCTCTCCCTCTCTCTCTCTCTCTCTCTCTCTCTGTCTTTCTCACTCCGGCGTTTGTTTTATTACGATGATATATTTTACGCGCGCGTACATTGCGGCCTATTTCGGTCCGTAAAGTCTGACAGTAATTGCGCGGCACGTATATGTGTGCGCGAGAGTAGGAACGATTAAAAATCGTGATTTTTTTCAAACGACGAATAGCGTTCATCATTATTAAGGTAAATTAAGAGAGTCGTTAGATAAAGTAAAATCAGGTCTATTATATTCTTCAACGATTCTTAGAAAATAGCATGACTTATAAATATGTAATAAATATGTATCGACATATGATGTTATCGACAAAAAATATATAGCGATGAGTTCGCGCGCGAATGCGTCGCAGTAATTCTCTGAAGTATTTCAGGGTTCTTATCAGTGGAGAATTAGGGAAGAATCGAACTTTCGATAAATATGCGAGAGCTTCGTAAGAATATATGTATAAGGTATGACAAATGAATGCAGAATTGAGAGTTTATTTACGTCAAGGGATATATATATATACAGCACAGCCCTGTACATATCCATATACGCCGCATTCAGTCTGTTTCTCCGAGCGTGAAATTATTCGCCCTTCTCTTATATACAATACCTTGTTTTTTTCCAAATAATATCGTAGAAATGTCTATTGAATCGTATTACGACTTTTCAGAATGCAATACACAAGTCCTTACAAATCATCGAGAAATAATATGTATATAATACACCGAGGGCAAAAAAAGTTTTTTCAATATACAATTATATTTTATCCCATTGTGTTATACCAAGCGCAGTTTTATTATTGAAAAAAGACTGAAAAACTTCTCTTGCTATAAAACAGTCACCTAGATTTTCCTTGAACCCAAATCGCGCATTCGATTCGCACTGTTAACCCAATGAAAATACCGTGTATATGTCACTTCGCACCTCTTGCGAAACTTTCGTATCATCCACCACACCCCATACATCAATCAACCTCTTTCAAAAACAAAAACTCTACAATTTCAAACATACACTACTCCCCCTCGCCAAACATCAAGCAAATATTCTCTCTCTCTCTCTCTCTCTCTCTCTCTCTCTCTCTCTCTCTCTCTCTTTCTCTCTAACCACATACACATCGCGTTCTTCTTCCACATACCTCGCGGCTGGTCACGCCGTGTCCTCCTTTCGCGCGCGTGCCATCCTCCTTTATCGTGAGAAGTACATACCCACACAGCTGACTCGTGGACCGAAAGAGAGAGAGAGAGAAAATGGTAAAAGATCCACAGCTTTCGCACGCTCCATTGTATCTATGTATATACATACATAGCATTTCGGTTCTTCTCTCGAGATTCAACGTGCACACGTTATATTGTGTGTCTCAAACGAGAGCAGCAGCAGTCGTAGCAGCAGCAGCAGCAACGGAGGAGGTAGCATTGTCGTGTGTATATGTATATATACACACAGGGTTTGCGATTGTTTATGCGCGTAGGGGCGAACTGGGCCGAGAGAGAGAAGGTATAGGTACAGTCGAGATGTGAAATTTGCATCGCTACCGGGAGAGAGAGAGAGATGGAGGAGGGAATTGAGTTTTCGGGAGGGAGCAGCGCAAGGGGGAATGTGTAAGCTGGAATTGCGAAGTGGAGATGGGTATAGGATGGAGCGGCGCAAGTGAAGTGGCTATTTGCTAGAGACTATGGGGTTGTGGGCGCAAAAATTAAGGGATGGATGGAAGGGTTTGTTTAGATTTAGGGTATTATGGTAATGGTATATATAGTTTTAGTGATTATGTGGGAGGTTTGTGCGTGATATTAGGATGTGTATATATATAGTTTGATATATAGACCTGTCGGATCTTTACTTTTGTTAAAGGGAAATTAACGAATGACTTGTACGTTATGAAATTTGTTTATTAAAATTTTATGAAAAAGTTACAGCATGCAAATATTATCCAATTTATACATTAATCCAATTTACACAGTTTACATAAGCAAATCAATTACAACGTTCAAAACAAATCATCAAATTTGACATTAAAAAATAGTACTTCCTCAAAACGATATAACGTATATAGACACATCTTATACAAGTGGCCTCACACTCGTTAAGTAATTATTTTTTTTTTCATGTAATGGCGCTCGACATATATTGCTCTTCACAAAAAAATAGAACGTGTAAATTTAATGACCATGATCTTTGACGTTTTTTTTTACCTCGTTTTGCACGTATAAGTTTTCAAGTTTCATCATTTTTTCTCTTTCTCTCTCCTCTCTCAGCCTTCTTTTTTACTTTGTGTACTATAAAACACGAAGAGTAACGGCTATAATGGCTCCGGCCGTAAACTTTATTGCGCAACTTTTCGAACAATGTCCTAACAACGACGAAAAACGCGTCTTATATATTATATTTTTCGCTTTGCCATCCGGATGGCAACTATAATGCTCTCGCACTCTTTTCCCGTTTATATATCGAGTTAGAGTGGCGTCGTAGCGCTATGTTATAGTATAGTAGTACTGGTGGTAGCAGCTAAAAGCTTTGATTTACGATAACAAAACCCTAGAGAAGTTTTGTAAACACCCAACAACGATCATGCTCATTTTTTCCTCTCTCTTTCTCCCTCTCTCCCGAATTCTTCATCGCCGTTTTACAAGAATTGCAAAGATAAAAGTATATATACATATACACGCGTAGAAGAATAGGAGAAAAAAAAAGATTTTCATCCGCATCGAATCGTTCGCATTCCGCGTTATATAGCGAGTTTCATATACGCCTCTGCTGCGCTGTACAACGTCGTCGGAACTTTTTGAAATACTTTTTAAACTTCATCGTAAGGCTATATACGCCTACTTCTCTTTCTTCTTCTTCTTCTTTTTTTATTCTAGAACAACACTTTTATAGTTTATTCACGAACACGAAAATTCCCTAAACCTTCGGTTTTGAAATATGAAATTGCAAAAAAATATTAGAATATTAAGTATCGTGCCACTATTGCTTCGCGTTTTAGCACAGTACTTCTATATACTACTCAGCGTGCGACGTATAGTTACGTGTATATGCACTGAAATAGCACAGCGGCGGTCTCGGCGCGCGGTACTCTTAAAAAATTTATATCACAGCTGGGCAGATAAGCCTTAATCGTTAATGTCATTTTTTTCTTTTTTAAATTAAAAATAAATAAAAAGCACGAGTTATACGCGATAAAGCTGCCTCAGCTCATGCCACCGCTGCTATACACGGTTGGAAAAATTGCCGCGGAAGTTTGAAAAAAAAAATTCACTTTTATTATAACTACATACACGTTTTTGGAAGACTAAAAATACAGCTGAATTTCTAGAAACGTAATTCAGTAAACCATTTCTACACGTGTTTCCACGAAAAAGAAAAAAAAACACTAAACCTACATCCAAAATGGAAAAAATTTTATTTCGAAAAATCAGTTTCAAACCGTGCATATATATATCTATATACACCAGAAAAAATAAAAAAAAAATATAATATTATCCTTCCACACGTATATTCTCACAGCGCAGCTCTTTTTTCGCGAAACCTCCCCGCGCAGCACGGTTATCGCGACGAAAATCTACTCCCTTTCGCTTGCGTCCTCTCTCTCCGCATAATATTTTTTCCGATTCTCTCTCTCTCTCTTTCTCTCCCACGACAAACGCGAAAACTCCACACGAGCCCTTCTCTCTCTCTCTCTCTCTCTCTGTCCTCCACGCGAACGCGGCCCGTTTGAGCAGTAGAACGCGCGCTGCACTTTCCCAGAAATGCATCGTCAGGCGGCGATAAAAGAGTGGGCGTAGGCTTTAAAAAGAAAGGCTCTCTCTACGTACGTGTGCGCATGTATATACATGTGTGTGTGTGTGTGTGTGTGTGTGTGTGTGTGTAGAGCGAAAAACTAGAGTCTCAGGGATAATAGTCGCAGCGACGAGCGCTAGTAGAGAGAGAGAGAGAGAGAGAGAGAGAGAGAGAGAGAGAGAGAGAGAGAGAGAGAGAGAGAGAGAAATAGGTGAAGTGCCCGTGTTCCCCCGAGAGAGAGAGAGCTTTATTTGCTTGGCTCATTTTTCCCTCTTCTCATTCTTTCTCTCTTGCTGTCGACTATACACATCTACTCTCTTCCACTGCTTTGCTTTTCTTTTCGCGCGTGCACTACACATACTGCAGTGACAAACTCACTACTGTATATATATAGGGGCCAACCCATCATACAGAGGAAGGCGCGAAGTCATCGATTTCAGGCGCACTTTTACACGAGTAAGAGGAGATGGATTTCATTATAGATAAGAGTATAGTGCGAACTCGTTTCAACGAGGGAAAAGGATGTGAAAAAAAATTATTTTTTTTTTCGCAGCTCTAATCGGTCTGGTGTGGATTGTCAATTTGCATAATTAACGGTTGCACGTGCCACTATATGTATGTAATAAAGTATCGAGGGAACGGTTTTTGCACGCGCGCGCGAGCGTATGTGTAATAAAGTATACTGCGGGTATATCGTTGTAAATCATCATCGTCTATCGCTCGCACATTCTGATTTATCCGTGGCTCTCTTATAACAGTATTATTGGTCTATGATATTTTTTTTTTCGTCGCAGTGGCAAGAGATTACGGTGACGATAATATACCGAGCAAGGCAACAAAAAATGTGACGTTTTTATTTCTGGAACGGCGCGCGCAAATGGAATAATATAGACAAGCTGTGTGTATGTTGCGTCTATTTTAGGAAGCACTGCTCGAAGACGCGCTCGACTTTTTTCTTTTTTAGTGCCATGCGATTAGAGGTTATCTCGTGATTCACGTATACACGCGTATATGTCTGTGTGTGAATATATAGGTGACTAACACGATAGCTTTTTTTTTATACATATTTATGTGAGGATTGCAACAAGTTGGTCGGCAAGCAAGTGTATACCACGCAACTCAGTTGGCGAACTAACTCTTTTCTGCTAGAGTGCATATATATGTATATATAAGAGAATTGAACAAAGTATACTTTGCGCGAATCGAGGAAAATTTCATTCGAAAGAAATGAGATTTTTTTCACCATATTTTCCTTATATACACTGCTATAATTGTGATTCACTCGTTTGATAAGAAGTGCAATTAAATTGAAAAGTTTGTGTGTATATTATGAAAACGTTTTCGAAGTTCGCTCTCTCGGAAATAATAAAACTTTATCATACGAGGAATTTGGAAAGTATAAACTCACCGTATACGTATTCTCATTTTAAAATTAATTCCATTCGAATAAATTCTTTCGCTGCGATAACATCTGTATATACGCAAGAAAATGTAAACACGGTAAATTATACCGTACATATAATAACGCTATTCTTCGTGACTTTTACTCAAGCTTACTACATATACTTCTCATTTTTACGCAATAAAAATATCCTCGTTCAATTAAAAACTTGAGGTACCTCGACATTTATTAAACCACATACACTACATATACCTAAACTACTTGCAAACTCATCATAACAACTGTCTCTATAAGTTTTGAAGAAAACCACGAAATCCTCCTCGCTAACCATTATTCTCCGCCACTTTCGGGGCGTTTTACAAGACCCCAACACACTGCAGCACACGCGCGCGCGCATATCCGTTATGACGCTTCGACAAATGTCTTTCTCTTTCTCTCCTTCTTCTTCTTCTCCTTCTCCTCCCACGCGCACGCTACGCGCATACGGATGTTGCCGCGGTGCCCGGAACACGCGCCCCATGCGCTATACTACCTTCATTAGACTGCACAGCACGTATGTCGCGTGTGTGTGTGTACGCGCGCAGGCTGCTGCGCAGGCAGAAGGATGAAGTCATTTTTGGAAGGCCGGATGGTGGTGTGTATGTGTGTGTGTGTGTGTGTAGAAGCATTTTTCAAAGTCGGTTTTGTGTACGCGTGTGGTACATGCAATCGTGACTACGTGTAATTGCGAGGCGATTTATTTTGGAGGTTTAAGTGGTTATGAGTGATTGGACTGCGTTGCTGTAGTAATAATAATATTATGATGTTTTAGGATTTAGATATATTGTTTTTTTTATAGTTATAGTTGATTAACAATTGTACTGATAAAAGTGGTTATAATGCAGAGACTAATTCTATTATTGTTGTACAGTTTTAACTGTACGACTGCGCATAATATAACTTTTGATCTATATATATATATATTATAGCAATTATAACTTGAAACTGCAAGGCTTCATTAAATTATTATTATAATCACCAAAATAGTCGAATATGATATTGTTGAATTGCCGGGATAATAAAATTATTTATATAGGAGTTCCGATGGAAACAGGATTTTCACCAAAATAAACTCCCGTATATATTTTATCGCTTTAATTCAATAACTGAAAACAGCATTAGGTGTTTATTATGATACATGGTATTATTCATTTAGCAGGGCGGGAAAATACTGCCACAACTTTAACAATGAAATTCTAGAGTAGCAAATTTTAATCATCTGCATCAAGTTTATATAGTCTATCGCATTAATCACAAATGGCATGAACTAATTTTAAAACTATGCATATCTTCAAAAATTAGAGTAAAACTTTTTACTTGCCATAAAGTTAATGTTTTCTAGATATTTAATAATGTTGAATAATTACTCTTCAAAATTCGTAATCATTTTGTACTGAATTTTTAACAAATCGATTAAACTTATTGCTCGAAATAACACCGATTTAAAATTTATACGCAAATTAGCTTATCACGAATATTTTGTTTCCGACTCTATATTTTTTTTCTATTTTAAGGTTTCCATGCATTCAACAATGTATTATAGCACGACACTAATCCAACCCCAACGACAAACTCATCGCCTTCGTTTACTTCGCAAAATAAACAAACATCCATCTATCTCTCCTCAACCAACTCAATTACCTACTTCGCCCGATACACCCATCACCAAGAACTCGGACGATAAAGCCAACCGGCTCCAATTAAAAACTGCACCGCGCGCCATAAATCTAGCGCGCATAATTCAGCGTGTGATTTTTCACTAGCGCCACGACGACGGCAGCAGCCAAAGTGCCAAGAGCACACAGTGAAAACTTGGCTTGGAGTAAGAGAGGGGGGAGAAGAAGAAGAAGGAGGAGGAGGAGGTGAAAGATCGATCGCTGGCAACGAAGTAAGATGATGAGTTTGATAATGGGCTTGAGAATTTTGTTTTAGTAATGAATATTCGATTGCGGGAGGGCGTTGAAGATGGCGGAGAATGTAGATGATGGAGTTAAAGGAGATGATAACCATCTTTATTCCTTGCAAAAACATGAATCTCTTGATTTATAGCATTTCAAGTGAACTAATTCAAGTGTAACGATTGTTTGTTTTTGTTCAATTTTGTAACATCTATGATGGCAAACTCCACAAATCGTCGTCTATAATTTATAAAACTTTTTTTTTTTAGTAATCAATATCGTCGATTACGTTCGGCATTTTTTCCAAACGAACAACGAAATCTTTTGTTACCCACTAGAAACATTATATCAGCGCATTCTTTGTTCTTGGCACAAAAAATCTTTCTACAAATCATCCATCAAAATCCGCAGAGATAGATGGTCTGCGACGATCTATTGTACGTTCATATATATAGTAACCGAACGAGGATGAAACATTAAATGCAGGAATAATTCAATTTTATGTTTCTCTCGCTCTTATAGGCTCCATTAATCGAAATGAGGATTGTATCATTAATCAAACCGATCGCGAAAGACAGAGAGGGAGAGAGAAAGAGTCATTGGCGACTACAGGAAGAGGATCACTCTTTATTGACATCTATATTTGAAGAATGTGTTTCGAGTAGTAAAACATGTAACCATGGACTTGTGCACAATTCAAATGGAATCTGCGGCATCAGCATTCGTATTCGTCATTTTTATTCTCGCCAATCTACTCCTCCATCGTACTATACAATGACAATTACAATCAATTCCACTCCAATAGCTTATTCGGCAACTTCTCTCATCAACCAAACATTTCCTCCTGATAAAACATCCTTCGAATCCTTATCATATCTCGCAATCTCCACCCATCAATCTCCCTAAACCAATCCACACCCAATATACCATATGTAAAAAGCTCCGCTACTCTTAATAAGATAGCCAATCTCCATTCTAAAATCGACAGCTTCATCACGAACCACCCTATCCACAGCGATCTTCATTACTCTCTCCTCTCTCACATGTGTGCTTTTTGGCGGGAAACCCATATAGCCCTAGGGGAGTCCGTCGCCCATGCAAATCGAGTTAACGCGCGAGTGCCGCTTGCTACATCGGCCCGCTCGCGATAAGATAGCACTGCGAAATTAGCCGAAATAGATGGAGAGAAGATTACGGCATAGGGGGCGCTGTCGATATGTGGGGCGCGATGGTGGCGCGATTAAAGGGTGAGGTTGCCGGTGCTGCGTGTGTGTTGGAATTTGCCGTATATGTGTGTGAGAACGGGTGGTTGTTAGTGGTTTTAATTTGGGATTAGAGGGCGCGACGCAAGACTGTTGCACGCTTGTTTACGGGTCGCGGTTAGTTTTTGACGTGCTGCTGACGCTTTGGTTGGTTTTGTACAGTTATAGTGTCAAGTTACTTTTTGTAATCCAAGAGAGTTCGAATGCAGAATTAGCATGTGTATACGGTTCCAATCGATCGGTATCTTAATTAGCGCGTCGATCAATCGTTATATTTTTACGGTACGTATACACCAAAGACAATCTCTACAATCAACAGCCATGAAATCCGCCTGGATTCTCTAAAAAAAAACACGCAAAAGTATATATAACGTCCATCGTCATATAGAACGATCGATTCAATCATCGTTATACCCCGCGTGTGCGTCCTAAAAGAGAAAATCAATTACACATCCAAGCCAGCCGGATTAATTTAATCACCACCTTCGTATATATATATATATATATATATATATATATATACACCATCGCTCAACCAAACGTCAACCTCCAGGCTTCCCTAACTCACGCTCGCAGTACCATTTGTATTACATATATACATACACATAAAGAGCGTGTGCGCGCACGTACACGACAACGACGACGACAAAATGAGCAGGCAATTTACTAATTTAACGAACCGATCGAATTATAACGTCAGGTGGTTATAGCAGAGAGCCGCCATCGCCGCAACAGCACCACTCGCTCATGCTCTCTCTCCAGAGTTAAATGCACTCTCGGTGCAGAGAGCGCGCCGCGAATCTGGGTCACATTGACGCGCGAGTACAATGAGCGCACTGTCCTTACGGATCTGATTTCCCTCCTCCTGCCAGCGGCGATGCTCACGAATGTGTGTGTGTGTGTGTGTGTGAGTGTTATATAGTTGCCCAAGAATGATATGCAGGGAGTGTGTGATTTCAAGCTCGGTTGGCTATTATTGCGTGCATAAGTGGGTTTGGTTTTTGTATAATATATTTATAAGATAAGAACTTTCCTTTTTTCGTGGATTACATGTATATATACACACATACATATATGTGTTTTTGTGTTTATTGACGCTCGCGCGTAATGTTGGTCAATGTTAATTCGAGTGTCGCGTTGAGTTATCGATCGATCGAAAGTGTCTACGATCGTGTTGTACCTTATTGAGAAAAAACTATGGGTTTTTCTATTATACATATATATATATACACATTCGTAACCGTCGATTAATTATCGTATACCTATATCGATGTGTATTCTTATACGCATCTCGTCACAAGCTTGTTCTTTTCACTTTTCATCTCACTCGATTATAAATTACCGATTTTCTTGTCTCTCATAAAAACCCAACCCAACCCACTCACACACGCTTTCATCACACCACGACATAATAATAATCGCGTGAAATCGAAACCCACACACCGAGAGTTTGTAAACAAAACACCTTATCATCACCCGAAAAGCCCATTCACCCACTACATATATACACACACATGAATTCCTCGACAGTATAACACACCGGATACAAAGACTCTTCGACATCGTCGTCGTCGTCGTCGGCGCGAACAATAAAAGCCCTAAATTCCTAATAAACCTCGCACGCGTTGCCATCGCCGTTACTGCTGCTGCTCTCGAACTTATCCCCTCGTACCGCTTCGATAGCTCATTGTCGTGCTAGTTTCACCTCTCCGCACACCCTATATACACGCGCTCTCTTTTCAGCCCCGAGGAACAAAGGAGCGCCTTATCGCGGAAGGGACAATATTTCCCCAAGATTCGATACACACACATGTACGCGCGGCGCGATTGCATCAGGTCTCTCTCTCTCTCACTCTTTTTCTCTCTCTCTTTCGTACTACACGCGCGGACAAGCCAGCTTGTAGTATAGTACATGTGTGTATATATATACCTATATATATGTACACATATCTTGATCGTAAATCATATCGGTTGCGTCACACACATTCGCTCTCTTTCTCGGTCTCCGGACAGATTCCGAGTTTATTATCTCCGCTGCCGTCGCTGCTATACGACTGCTGCTGCTGCTGCTGCGGTGAAACGTTTTGTCGCAGCGCGATCAATGGAGGCAACGGTGGGAGAGCAGCCCTTACGCTCGCATACAAGAGTTTTCCTTCTTTTGCGTGGGAGTATGTGTGTGTGTGTGTGTGTAACTCGCACGTGCCTGTGTATATATAAGTGTACGGGTACAGTAAGTAAGTGCGTCCGGGTAAGGCGATTAATAAGGGAGAGAGAGAAAGAGAGCGTTCTAGGACTTCGCTAATTGAGCGTTCGTTACGAGCTCTCTGCTAATGATTTTATCGTTATGCGCATGCTGCCAGTGTGTAAGGAACGCGACGGCGTGCCGCATTCGAAATGGTTCATTTGAATGTTATATAGCGCGCGGTGTGGGCTCGCTTTTTCAAACACACTTCTTTTTTTTTTTGTTCCACGGTTCATTCGCTATACGTCGTATAATAGGTTTAATAAGTAACGAAACGGCAGGGGGTCAAACGGTCGACGTGTGGAATATATATTTGAAAAAAGAAGACGAAGTTACCGTATATAGTAGAGGAAAAAAAGAATGACTACCATTCGTCATTCAGAGAGGAACGAGACACGCACACACACATAGAAATATAGGTCATCATGCGAAAATCGCATCATGAAAGAATGAACTTTTCGCACACTGATGCACGGCTAGCAGAGCTGCTTTTTTTCATTCTCTTCCGCGAGCACCAGCATAAAAGACTCCATTGTTTTCGGAAAATCCTTCGCGTTTCAAACGGCGTATATATTCGTTTTTTCCATAAAAATAAAAAAAAAAGAAGAATGGAGAAAATCTCCTTTTTCCATTCCACACATCGTTCGTAATTTCGCTGTAAAATATTATACAATGTAAAAATGTTCTATAGTATATATAATAGAAAACGAAAACCACGTATATGTACTCTCGATTAGCGCAAAAAAAAGCTGGCGCGTGTACAACCAGCATCGGCATTCCATCAAGGTGTATATATATATATATATATGTACGTACGTACACGGCTACCACATCTCGCTTTATACTCGGCCGATAGGCGCAGGCGCGCGCGCGCGCGTGTACCGTGGGAAAATCATTTCCCGCTGTATTACAGCACCGCGACGAGACGGCGCACTACTACCTATATATCCATACGACACATTTCTTCGCGCTCTATACTCGCGCGTGTGTGTGTAACTATACATACACACGTATTCCGATTAACGGCTCCTCTCGTGACTCGGCTTCATAAATTCATAATCGCCTTGGAAATTGGAGCGCGACGCCGGCTTGCCTTTTATACATATCTCATCTCTCTCGTTCTCCTTCTTCATTCCTTCTCTTTGCTCATGTATATACGTCGATAGAACCCTTGACGTGTCCGTATCACATACATATACATATACTGCACACACGTCCATTGCGCTTCCTGTGTGTTTACAGGCGCTCGTTATACCTTCGCGGAAACGTCGTAATGAAGACGTACGCATATAGCGGCGAGTTTTATTATCGCGTGTATATTATACACATATATATATAGCTGCGCACGCTTGTTCTCTTTGATATCTCGCACTTTCATATATATATATACACGCGGTGGTCAAGATATATACGTGGGAGAGCAACTACGTCGTGTGTATATGTTTAGAAGGAAAAGAAGAGTGACCGAACGAAAGGATTAATTGAGATTTCGAAGCACGATCATGTAGGTATTATATTATATTGATTGGAGAGAGAATGTATATACAGCTTTCTTTTGGTAATATAGGTATATATATGTGTGTGTAAATAATGTGTCACACGCGCGTGAGAGGTGTAACCGGTTCTTGATGAAGAGGTAATGGGCCGCGGCTTTCGGACTTTAATATCCCGCGGGACTGTGTAAAGCGTAATTTACGGCGCGCGAAGTTCCTCGTCGGTTTTCAACGTGGCCAACCGCGAACTGTATATATATATATATATATATAGTATACTTGACAATGGAAAGCATGCGTGCATCACGGCGAAGTTTATGTATGTTCACGTGCGCGTCTCCTTTTCGCCAAAATGCTTATATAAATAAAGAGAGAAGGTTCAACTTCGCGTTACAAAGTGCAATTAGCAGTATAACAAGGTGCTGCAATGTAAAAGGAGAAGCGCGCGCGCAGGGCTATATATCGAAGTTTTCGCAGCGATCTTTACGGTTATTTTTACGGCCGACTATCCTTTTTGGCACTACTGGTGACCTAATCTTTATGAAAAATTGAGTGCCAGATACTGTAGCTGTTATGTCGTGTCGCTGTTGCGAAACACTTGCAAAGATCGGCAAGAGTTGTTTGTCGTCGAATATCATATATGACTACAGCTGCCTCGTAAAGTGTAAAAGACGCACGTATATATATATATATACAGAACGACGATGCATCGGGCATCTTATATGGCTGTAATTTACGTATATATACACTAGATAAAACGCAACGACGGTGCACTAAATTTTCTCTGTATTAAGATAAAGATTATACGGTCGCGCGACGCGTATAAATACACCGCTTATACTATATACGTATATGGTTGAGAGAGCTTTAATTATGTACTTTGTTTCGACATCGAGCGTATATAATACGCGCGATTAATTTCAGAAAAGGATTTTCTTCGTTGTAGTATATATAGGTTCCTCTTGTGATCATCGATGATGTAATAGAAAGCACCTTAATTAAGGAAAAACAGGTTTTTCACCAACAGTATATATTTATAACCGATATATTACCAATCTTATTGGTCAAATGAATTCCAAAACAACATCCTATAGTTTCATTCACATTTATAAATACATAGTTATCTACCAACGTTACGCAGCTAATCGCCCACATACCATCAAGATATAATCCATCACCTTCACAAAGTCATCCACTCGTCTCCTTTATACCTACACACCCTAACTCACCCTCTCACAAAAAAAAGAAAGAAAAAATCATGCAAATCGTTATATACACACACGAAAAGACCGGGCATCCGTTAGAACGCGATGCCTACATGAGTGTCAATAACCCGGCACAACCGCGTGCGCGCACAAAGACCCTCGGCCGCCGCCGTCGCGCAATGCACACCGCGCGCGCGCGTGATCTTAGCAATGGCGCGCGCGCGCGCGCAAGCGCTATAAACGTCCACGGGGATAATCTCCGGCGCGCGCGTGCGTGTTACGTATATATAGACGTAAGAGGAATGGGAGAAAGGGAGAGAAAGAGAGAGAACGACCGACGAGTATAGTGCGCGCACGCTTGAAAGGCGGAAAGGAATATAAGAGAGCTGGAGGATGCGCGAATGACGCTGGGAATAAGAGAGAAGAGAGATGAGATGGGATTCTTGAGGAGGTTGCTGCTGCTGCGGGGAGGTCTGCTATGGGAACGGGGTTAGAGATATATATATATATACGCGGTTGGTTTTTGTGAATCGATCGATTATATGGGGGATTAACTGGAGAAGTAACGCGGTAAGATTGAAATGTATTCATAACAGTGGTAGTTCTGTGGGGTAGGTATCGCGACGTATATAGTAGAATTACACGATTTTAATAAAAAAATAATATTTTGCGATAAGATGTATATATATATATCAGGATCAATGAGCTTTTGTCGGTACATTCATATATAGGCAATTGATATTGAGTTTACACGGTTTACTTTACATTTATCGCTACACATAAAAATAAACGTTTCAACAGCCTCGTTTCGCGTACGTACAACGTCGTTGTATATCTGCTCTATGCGCTATCCATTCATTATTCACTTACACAGAGAGTGTTCTAGTAACATAAATTATATATACATATCTATCGTTGCTCACTTTATCCGAACAATTTGCAACTCCCGTTCTCTCTCTCTCTCAACTGAGTAGATATTTCCTCAGTTATCTACCCATCAAACGTGTTTCCACCCTTCCCACTGTATGCGATTGCGCAAACTATTCTCAGCCGCAAAGCATTCAACCCTCTAACACCCTTTACGAAAATCTCATAATACACACAAACAAACGCGTCACACTTTTTCAGATTTAATCAAACACCACGCCGCTTTGCTCACAAAATATATAACCTTTTCCTCAAAAACCCACTATATAGACTAGCTTTTACACCGTCGTCGCACAGCGCACTAAATTTCACGAAATCCACTTTTCGCCCAGCTCTCTCTCTCGTCGCGCGAGATGCAATTACCTGCTTTTGCTCCTCCCGAGACGACGACGCTGCTCTCACTTGCCTATATAGAGAGAGAGGAGGATTAAACTACTCGAGCGGGCGGCGGCCTTGATCGATCTGTCATCGTTAACTGAGACACGCGCGCGCGCGAGCGCGAAACACACAGGCTTTTATCGCGTCACTCTGCAGCACCAGCATGCAGCAGCACCAGCAGCTCTGAGCTTGAGCGGCACAAAAGGGGTGGGAAATTAATCTCTCTCTCTCGCTTGGCTCTAATAACCTGCGCTGTCCCTTTTTCACCCCCCCCCCCTCTCTCTCTTCAATTTTTCAATTACTTCGCTTCTACTTAACCGAGGTTTTTACGAGAGAGCGAGAGGAGCCGCAATATAACGAGTGGATAATGAGGTTATTACGCGAGACAATAGGATTTTTCGCGGAAAGAAGCGCACGCGCGCGCGCGCCTCGGGTCTTCTTCTTTTTCTCTTCCGATTGTATATATATACATATACACATTCCACGTATATAATTGCTGTACAACAGTATTACGATATACGTGAGGATTAATCAGAAGGCTTTTAGAGTCGAAACAATTCGCATTATAGGCTTGTGCGATATATACGCAAGGTATGTACGCGTAATATTTAAATAGCTGGAATAATTTACGCTTGAACGAGCACACACACACACACAAACACACGTGTGCACGTATACGGTGAGATGAACTTTCCAAAGCTCTTTCTCTCTTTCTCTCTCTCTCACGAGTATAACGATTCGAGAGTATACTATTTTCGACGTGCAAACAGTTTTTCATTATGCCGCGTGCGCGCGCTTTTCCATTCATTAGTCCGCATCCAATTATACGTGCCGCGAGGCGATTTAACAGTCCTGCGCAAGTTTTATATCCGACACTGTATAGCGTGTATATATATCTATACATATAGATGGAGGAAACTTTGTTACTTTTTTCTCTGTGGCTGCTGTTGTTGCTGCTGCAATGCAAATTTTTCGCATTAGCAGGCGGAAAATTATTTCTCGAACGCCTGCATTACGTCGTGTTTATAATACGTATAAAGTTTCGATTTTAATGAAGTGGTATATACGTGCATGTGTGGTATCGTGTCACGTGTCTGTTTATTTTTAGGATGCGATTATTGTTCTCCTGCGAATTATATTATTCACGCGGCGCGGCGCTTTGGTTCCCGAGATATGTGAAGAAACATAATAAGTGTATGACGTCGAGATGTGAGCTCTTGGATAATTATTAAATTAATTTGATTTGCGCAGCGAATGCAATTAGCGCGAGTTTTTTTAAAAATTGAATTAAAGAGAAGAAGGAAGAGGAGGTCATTTGGTCGAGACGACGACGAAAAACGTCTTAGATAATTCAATTGAATGGAGAAATAGAAAACAACGGGGAAGGACAAATTTAATTAACGAAAAAGGCCACTGTACTGTTATGTAACGTGGTACGCTGTAAGTCTATTGTTGTACATGGTACCATCGAGCTTACTTTTTTTTATTGTAATATATTAAATGACTTATATAAATTACATTATTAGATTAAAAAAAAAACTATATTTCTCTATAAGATAATAATTACTTTTGTACCAAAACAAAAAAAAATACTACCTCGTGTACTTTAAATTATATAAAATTTTAACAATACAGAACCTTAATTATGATCTTTAATAAAATTTCCTAGTCCCAGTAAAAATCCCTTGCCGTTAATCGCCTAAAAACATCAACAACATTCAATATACCCATATCTATACTTATTCAATTAATCAGTCTATTAAAATTGAACCCAAAACCTCCTCACAATCATCCTCATCATAAAAAACTCAATTCTCTCTTCTATACATCGAAAAGCAGACACTCCCACCATATACAACGCAAAAAAAACCTCTCCAGCACGCACATACACCTCGGTAACCTCTTCTCTCCACAGGAATTAACAAGCCACTCTAGAGTCCAAATCCTTCCGAAAAATACCGAAGGCAAATTAAGACTGCAGCAAGTCTGGCGTCTCTCTCTCTCTCTCTCTTTACTTGCGTACGTATCTGGAATGGAAATACCATGTATATATAGTTGAAGAGTGAGCCGCCGCGCACGCGGGTGCACTCGAGTTTATGACGGATGCGCATGCGGTGCGCTTACCGAAGGAGAAGCTCCTCTCGTTTCACGAAGAAGAAAAAGGAGTAGGAGGAGGGGAGAAGGAAAGTGGTATACAAGGGATGACGATCGTCGTTAGGAAGTCTGGATTTCTCGATGCACGGTGTGTAGGAGTATAGGGTAGAAAGAAGGCGCGGTCGACATTGTGTATAGTTGATATAAGATAGGTAATAGTTTCTCTTCGTAGAGAGAGAGAGAATGGGTGGGAGGGATTAGCTTTTAGACTAAAGTATCCATGATGATAAATTTAGCAAAGCTTTATAATAAAGAGAGAAAAAAAATTGTGATAAACTTTGTGTAGAGGACAAAGTTCATCCTGTTGTCCATCATAGCAAGTATTGTTCTCTTCGATCAGGAAGTGCGTCATATACATTGGATATGAAACTAGATTTACGTCATAATACGGAGAAAAATACTCTCCCGCTGTGTTTATATATACATGTACGTTTGTGTGTGTGTGTGATTCAATCGACAACTTTGCCTTCGGAACAATCGAAGCTTCAACTCGGCTTAGAAGAGCAATCGCGTGAGTTCCATTCACCTTTTACCGTTACATTACATTACAACAACGAGCGTGTGTATGTGCGGCGGTAAGATACAATACCCCCATCGATCGACTGCTTTTATATTATTAAAGCCGCGCGTAAACTTCGTCGCATTACGTGTTCTGAATTACCGCACTTCATCTACAATTGACAACAACCGAGAGGTGAAAAAAAAAACGAAGCACCGCAGAGGATCCGATACCGCAGCAACAGCGTGTGGCATGTACACATATTATTAATCCCCCTCTTTCCCGAGAAGTTTCGGCTGAGCGGTAGCTGCTGCTGCTGCACCGCGTCGCTTTAATTAATTGGCGTATACCCGTACACACATGAGAGCTTCAATTTTCGCCATTGTAATTTTCACGCCGCTCTCGAGATCCACTTATACGCTTTGGTATTCGATACAATGAGATTGTGAATTAATTTTAATTAGTGACACAAAGTGTATTTATGTTAGTTTTTATATATGAGCTTTCGTCGTGTTGTTGTTGTTGTTACACTTTTCGTTGTGTGTAAAATAATGTTAGGTCGCAGGTGGATCGAAGAGAGAAGGAAGAGCCGTTGTGAGAACTCGGTTTATCTTCGTATTTACATGAAGCCAGGCTGTAAAACTGTCAGTTACAGAGGTGCGAGAGAGAGCGAAATTGAAATTAAGGTACATGCATATTCATTAAAATTCTATCTTTCGGCGTGCTATACGAAAAACCTCTTTCTCTCTCGCCTTTGGGAATAAATCTAATTTTACGAGTAAAATAACCGAGTGAATTTTCACGGTTTACGAAGCAACTCTTTGAACGAGGTGTTTTAAAATTAAAACTAAAAACTGCTGTTATTGCGAATGGACGTTACAGACAGTTAAAGTTGCGTAACGCGAGATTACTACCGTATAAAGTACATGTTTGTTTTGCTCGTCGACTTAATTAATCGACTAATAACGCTGTTTTACGAAATATATACCGACAGTAAAACAGCTTCTTCTCTGCGCTTTATTTTTTTAATCATCGGTTAATCATCTCATAAATCAACCCAAAAAAATACAGGGGAAAAAAGCGCTACAAGAGGTGCAAAACAAACTACATAAATCACCCATACACACACACATATACGAACTTTCACCGATAACAACAAATTCTCGTTACCCTTTTTTACCCGCCAATCCAGCCAGCATACCATTAATCAAGCACCTCCGTGCATAATTACTCGCGAAATCAGTCGCTCGCGCGTATCGCGTTTCAAGTTCACCTCATCGCTATATACAATGTGAAATCGATCGCACATTTGACTGATCGCTCGCTTGGGGGAGGAGGTTAATTTTAAAAATTACTCTTTCTTGCTTTCGGCTGGAAAAACTACTCGACAGACGAGGAATAATGATGCGGGCGCATGCTGCTGCTGCTATGAGTGTGCGTGACTTATTGGTCTCTCACACTTCGCGGAATTGGAAAAAGAGGGAAAATCACGCGCGCGCGACGGCTGAAATATTAATTTCGTTGATGCGATGGTGGCAGTGGTGGTGGTCGTTGAATTACGACGATTAGAAGATCTCGCGATTTTCTTTTTTTTTCGAGGATTGATGCAAGGAAAATGGTTATGATGATGAGGTGGATTGGAATTAAAGGTGGAAAAGGCGGTTGTAGAATTTTATTTGGAATGGATACAGAATTGTAATTGTTCTGCAAATTTGTGCAACGCTGTGGAAATTAGGTGTATTATGTGTGCGAAGGGCTTTTATGTAGGGATGTCAGAATATTATAAAGTCAAATGTAGACTATTTTACGCCACGTTGACTCTCCCTTTTCACCATTCGAGAAGTACGCATAAAAGACCGTCAAAATGTATTCAACATTTCTGAAATTTTCATCTCCAAAATTCTACGTTTCCGAGAAAAAAAAGCGTCTTTTGAAAACATTCATAATATATATCTTTTAGCCCATCGTAAGAGATTATACTAATCTTTTCATAGTTTTAAACATTAATCTCATTAAAATAAGATATATTTATCATTACTCTCTCTCTCTAATTTTATACTTATTGTTTCGCGACTCCAAGAATATTCAAAAGAATATTACAAAATTGCAGATCCACCCACTCTCTATAAAATCACCCACAATTCGCATCCTTCTACTCTACACTTACAATCATCTACCGTTACTGTCTCTCGCGTCCAACCTCACAAATTTCCCTAAACTCAACTATACAGCGAACAATCACCAACGGGCGAACCTCCCTAACGAGTCTTAAACTCTACCGTGCAATCGCCAACAAGAACAACAGACCCTCTCCATCCACCAGACTCCACACCTACCATCACCACCACCACCTCCGTGTGTCCCACTCAGCCTCCCTGACCTCCTCAGCGGTCCCTCAACGCCGAGGCAACGACCTCTTGCCGGTCATCATCTCTCTTTCACCTATATAAAGATCTTTACGACCCCATTACACAATTTTATATATATATACACCTACACCAACCTGCCTGGCTGCTGCACCTACTCACACTTTTCATGCCTATATTCTGTTTGTGCACTTTTCGGCGCATAGGGAACACTTGTGCCAGCCGCGCTATACGAGAGTGAGAGCAGCAGCAGCAGCAGCAGTAGTGGCGGCACATAATCGATCCCCCGCTTGCTCGCGCCTAGCGCAAAGTAGCTCGCCGGGAGCAAGAGAGCCAAGGCGTGGCACGCGGAAGTGGGTGGGTGGGGGAGAGAGAGAGCACGCGGAAGAGGAAGACGGAAGGAGAGGAGGGGGAGAGAGAGAGAGAGAGGATGTAGGGTAAAGGAAATGGAGACGTTGAGAGAGAGAGAGAGAGAGAGGGTGGGGGAGAGAAAGGGAGGAAGAGGGGAACAATAGGCTGTCGCGATTATTCTTTTTTTTTGACGTTGTGTGTGGAAAATGTGAGGGGTTATGTGGGTATATAAAACTTGCAGGAAGTGATGCGAAATTAAAGGTTTTGGATGGAGAGAGGGTTAGGGTGTGGCTGTGGGGGAGGAGGAGGAGGAAGAGGAGCCTGCGGATGAGGGTCAGTAGGTTTAGTGGTATGCGGTGAATTGTTTTGCCACGCACGCGGATTGTTGTTATGGACGAAGAGGTGATTTGTGGTTCAAGTATCGCTGAGCTCTTTATTGTTATAGTGCTTTTGTCCGGACTTTATTCGATAATAATTTTCTAGTGTTCATAAAATAAATCTTGAATAAGTCTTAATGCAGCTAAAATATGTATTAAAAAAGTTGGAATTAATGGTCGTAAGGAAGTATCTTTATAAGATTCTTTTTTATTACCGCATTCGATATAGAGTATATCCTTGCAATTACATCGAAACGTCATTATTATACTCTTTGAAAAACTTGTTGAAGTTTTATCACGGTTCTTCTTAACATATGCTAAAATAGACTCTGAATATATCACATCTTTATGAAGTATTTGCATGTGCGCGTATAGTGGGTAAGGCGAAAACTTCAGAAAACTTCCCTCTACATGAGTACATGAGGATATTTTGGGTACCCGAGCTATTCTGGTTCACTTGCGTCAAACTATTCAGAGAGCGCGGATATCTTGATAAAATTCCATAAAGGTATTTCTCTCTCAGTTGACACTCGAACTTTCTCGAAAAACGAATTTAAAAGAGTCTTGCGAGGCGAATTTTTCTCAAGCAACCTAACAAACTTTGCGGAGAGAAGAATCCGAATATCCAGAGTGCCAAGAATTTGCGAAACCAATATTTGTGGCTATTGTAGAACATCGTATTGAAGCAGTTTCCTTACTCGCGCGGCGCAGATATGAATAACGAAAAGTTATCGAACTTCAATGAGCTTTGCAAACTTTAGTACAAGCAAAAAAAAAAATAGATTTCATTTTCAGGCACATTGAATATTTAAATTGAGCAACCAATGGTATGTATAAGAAAATACGAAGAAGCTTACACATCTCTCGAGCGCGCGCGCACCATCAATATTCTATTTTCATCAGCGAAAAAAAAAACGAACACACGCATAAAATTCACCACCCTGCGTATCAGAAACCTCATAAACCGCAATCAGGCGAACCCAATCCCAAAAATAACCGAATCAAACCCTCAATGCGAAAACAGACTCCCTCTCCTCCTTTTCCTCCTCTCGTACAATCATTATTCTCTCTCTCTCTCTCCTTCCCTTTCTCAACCGGGCAAATCGATCGGGCCTCGGAAGTACAGTAGACTTTCTCTCTTTCTCTATCTCGCACGCGACCCGCCCCCACACGACACCTTTTCGAGGGCGCGACGCGTGGAGGTCGATGACACACGTACATATATATAGACACATAAGAGCGTCGAGATTTTTTGGGCACGGCTGCGTTGCTTGATTGGGTTCGTGCAGGTTGTATCGAGGAACAGTTGTAACTTGCTGTGTCGAGGGGGGGTTAGGTTTGGGTGAAAGTCGAGGAGAGAGAGATGTTGATGAGGAAGTGTCGGGGTGGTTTGGATTAGATCCAGGTGAACGTGACGGGGATGTAAAGGTGAGTTTAGGGTATATTGTGTTATATAGGGAGCTGCTGTCGCGAAAGATTGTTGAGAATGAAAATACGCGATTGGTAGCTCTGGTATATATAAGAAAATAAATTAACTTTGTTGGTTAAGCACATTAATCAAATAAAAGAATTTGTAGTTAAGATTAACATCGAAAATAAATAAAAACTATATTTACAACTACGAGTACATATTTGAAAACATTTATTATACACATATAATATAGTCACATGTAGCATAAAATAGTTATTTCTTTGTCGACGAAAACAGTACAATTAGTTCAAAATTTGACAAGCAGTTCTTGGTAAAAAAAGTGTTAAAAATTTTTAAAGCGCTTTGAAAAGTGCAACACATACAAGTGAGGATATACTGTTGTACGAAACAATTGAAAGGGAAAAAAATTTTAGATGGGAATGGCATTTTATATATGCTTTTAGCAAAATTAATTTACGTCAATTACAGCTAAATTACAGCACTCTCGAAAAAGTATGTCGAGCGTCATTAATTAACCTGTGGCTTTGAAGTAAAGCGCCAGGGAGTGAGTAAAATTTACGCTCACCTCTAACAGCGTTCAGTCATTTAATTAATTTTATTTTTAATTGAATTAATGTCGTATCAAAAAGTAATTAAAATCGTTACCAACTGTTAAATCGTGTGCGCGTGTGTGTGTATTCCTTAATATTAAAAGCCAAAGGATCCTCTATATACTGCACTCGAGATAAATAACAAGAATATATAATACGTTAAGTTTGATCGAGTAATTTTTCCATGCCAAGTCCTCGTCAAACTCACCGCGGTGCATTCAGAGTCATCAAACTTTACCAACTTATGATGCGATACTCATATAAATTATCACGTGACTGTCAAGGTACGTGACGGCGCACTTTATTACCAGCGCCTTGTGACCTATTTGGGCGTTGTTCGCGGTATAACAAGACATATACGCTTGCTACGTATAACTATAGAGACAAAACTTGGTTAATATTCAAAATGTTTCCCCGAACCTTTTGCACATATACCTATACTTATAATATTAGCAGTGTCAGTGCGCGCTGCGCGCGCCCTATCGTGAACCAATCAAATTTTACATGTTCATTTCAAATCCACCAATCGCAATCATTAGAGATGACAATCTCAAGTCCATCTCTTTTTTATATAGGAAACGTACACATAAAAACCCTTTCATCCTTAAACTAACCTATCCAATCTTTTCCAAAAATTCTTAACCAAAAACCAAAATATCCAAAATTATTCATCATTCCGTATATCCCGTATGTTCCGTAACGAGTGTGCGCGGTAATAAATCAACCGCCCGCAGTATCGACTCGCACCGGTGATCCCTCTCGAAAACCATGCGCAACTTCGACTATACCCAACAATAACACAACCAACCACCCCGTTCGACCATCAAGGGCGTATGTTTCGACCCTCTTTCTGCTGTCCATGTGTAGTACACGAGGCGAACAGATACCATCACCACCACCACCAGGTATACACTCACACATATACAAACCCACACGTAACATCTGCGGAAATGCAACACAGCACGACCGTACTTCGGACGTGGAATTCTAAATCTGCTTAAATTGTTTATGAAGAAGACGCTGTGTGTGTGTCGACGGGATTGTCTCTCGCGAGACGTGTGTTTTTGCAAAATCAATGGGTTTTGTAAATCATTCGAAAAAACGAGACAGCCGTGAATAACGAATCTCTGCGCGGCGACATGAGGATTGATGAGTTTTGAAGGGAGAGAGAAAGAGATTGGATATGTTGGCTGTGTTGTTTATATACGATCTGTGTTCTCGTTTGATACTGCGGATTTATAGTATTTAGGCTTGATTGTATCGGAGTTCAAATATTTGATGATTTGTAATACGAGATGTTTGAGAGTTATGCGTATATTACAGTAATACATTGTGGATTTGTCAACGTTACGTTTCTTTGGTAGACTTTTGTATATTATTAAGGTTGTCGTTGATCCTTGATCCTCGCCAGATGATAATCACATAAGCTTACCTGTAACACAAAGGAGAGAAGAAAATATATTAGCATACAAATTTACAATGCTTCTAGATCATTTACACCTTAATTACTTTCATTAGCTCTTTCACAGCTATTATTCATTTTAACATTAAACCTATATACGCGCACACGAGAACTCGAATAAAACACACACCTCGAGTATCCCAATCCACTCTTAATCCCCATTCCTTCGTAATCGGCCGCAAACGAGAAAATTCCCTCCCAGTAATTACTCGCAATTACGCGTAATCCGGCTTGTATAAAACTCTCGCCCTCCTTCTACCTCTCGGAATAAATCCCCCCTAGTCTACGATATTCTCCTCATCGACGATGCACATTTCTTTTTTCTCTCTCTCTCCCCAGTCCGTCGTCCGTGGGAGAACGAAGTAAGCTCACGTATATATACATACATACAGTCAACGTCGTGGCATCGATAATCGCACGATTTCCATGCGGTGATCACGAGTGTGGTGTATATCCGATTAGACCGCGAGCACGCGTGCACGTATGTATTTAGACACTTCTGCTACATGTTGGTATGGAATAAGGAAGATGTGAAGGTATTGAAACGATGTGAATGAAGAGCTCTCTCTCTCTCTCTCTCTGATGCTTTAATTGGAAGTCGAGGTACTGGCGTCGAGTTATATATTCACGTGAAGCAGAATTCAGTTTTGCACTCGTGCAGATTTAGCACTAGCATAAGAGGGAGAGAGCGTAAAGTCCATGTTTGCTTAATTAACGAGAATTTGCCTAATTTTTGAGTAAATTTTACAGGCCGACCGGTACGCGCAAAGTGCTGGATCAACATGACGCGCAGTACGTCCCGTGTATATTTGACTGCATTTTTTTCCGTTAAAAATCATATACACCCGGACAAATGAGAGAAAGAGAATCGTTGCGGTCCTAAACCGTACATACATATATAAACTTTCAATTTTTCACTTTAATACGAATTAATCGTCCAACTCGCAGTATATACAGTCGCGAGATAAAATTGCTCAACCACACGCGCGATATGCGCAGTACAATGTGCCTCTCTTTTAAAGCAATTCTCGCTATAAACGTCAATTCACGACAATAAGCAAAAAGAAGAAAGCTGAGATGCATCTTTAATCTCTCGCCTTTATGTATTTCTCCTCCGAGGTCGAGTGTTCCCAGTATTGCCTACATCTGTCTCT
>JAWWEQ010014243.1:0-37237 GCA_035583055.1 Torymus tubicola | reverse complement strand
GTTGGCGAAAAATAAAAAAAGCTTAACAACCATAAATTGAGTTCGTCGTGATCATTATTTTCACCATCTCTTAATAAAATACAAGTTATTATTTACAATTCCATCCTATATTCCAAATCCAACTAAGAATACAACAGTGTGTGTAATAAAATCGAATTCTGATTTTTGATGGAAAAACATTTTGAAATTATAGTTATTGCATATATGTTGAAAAAAAAGCCTTTCACTTTTATATCGAGAAATTATCCAACGATTTGCCAGCTAATTTTCCACTTTTTTAATAGATCGAATTTCTGCATCGAAGCGAGCTTGATAATATTGAAACTGACGTGAAGTTGCGTCGGAGGCTTGCTCGGCTTAGAAATTTACGCGTGACACGGAATAAACTTCTCCGGTGCAATGGGTTACGTAAGACTTTGCCATTTATATATACATATCTAGTTAAAGCTTCTGATAAGCAGTGCACGTGTAACACAGAGCGTTTAATGATTTCCGCAAATCCGAGAATATATGTATATACAAGTTCGACTAATTAAATGATATTTCAGGTTTTTGCTCACTGTCTCTCGCTCTCTCTCTCTCTCTCGGGACAATTTGAAAAACAGTACATATTTGTATACCAGATGTTCTTTAGATAAGATTAAAACGGCTCTGCACTGCTCCGGTAAATTAGGTATATACTCGCGACTTTCACTTATTTCTGCGCTACTTTGTCTACCTTCATTATCGTCGTACACGTTGTATTATAGGACTCCCTTATGCTACGCGTATAATTATACAATACTAATTAAACAAGCGATATTTAAGTAAATTACTCGATAACCAGAGAAACGAAAAATAACACTTTCGACCATTCCCAAACGTATATATACATATATATACACAGGACAGATCATCCGTTCGTACTTCTCCATATACTATATATACCTTCCTTCTCTTTCCACGAGTGATCCACGATTATGGGCCAATACAGCGGGCCCTTGTTCCCCCCCCCCTCGATCGCATCCGATAAGTGAGCTATACGCGTCGAGGAGTTTTCGATGTTGCGGGATCTTTTTCTCTTTCTCTCCTTTTGGAATCGTCCGCTATTTATGTATACGGCCGCGCGCGCGACTACCAGCGAAAAAAGGTGCGCGTGTAACAGTACCTGCGAGGAATTATGTTGTCAAAGGTTCTCTGCGAAGAGAGATCGAAAGAAAAAAAAAACAACTCACGCTCGTCTGTATATGTACATATATGTGTATGTGAATTCAGGTGAATTTTTCGCGTGGAAAGGATAATACACGTATGTGTAAGAACGCGTGAAAAATTACAAAGATTAGTAACTACTCTCTCTCCCTCGCGCTCGTTTATAGTTTGCGCAAACGAGGACTCAATGGTACAATAAACCATGATTTTTCATCGTTTTCGTTAACTAATTATTCGCAATCAATCCCCCTCCCCCCTCCTACCCCCTCTACAGCTCGTAATTTTTCATTAACCTTTGTTTACTCGCTAAACGCCTTGCGCACGAACTATATCTCTCTCCTCTCGCACACGTTATTCAGAGCATATATACATATACATATATACTTACGCAGCCGTTTTGCAAACTTTCCGTTCATTTTTTCCCTCTCCTCATAGCGCAACATGAATTGCTTTACAATATGCTAACACACAACGGCCAGCGTATATGCATTTTTCCCGCGTGTATACATATACGTATAGGTATATAATACGCCTTTTTTAATCGCTCGCAGGAAAAACCGTGTGAAACCTACATGTGTATACATATACATAGGCTATGGCCATTCCGTGGAATCGATTCTTTCTCCCGTATATATACTGCCTCAATTACGCTATGGTCTATCATATACATACACACACCCACACTGTACGCTTATACGTTCGTGATAAGTCACTACTCTCACTCTCGTCGTTTCATCTCCATATACTCGTAAAATCTCTCTCTCTCTCTCGTTCTATATTTCGTTTCGCCTATACACACATATATATATACACCTATTGTTGTTACGACGACGACGAGCCAGCGGGGGAGAGTATAATCATGCACTTTCTTCGGCTGTTTATGGAAACGCGAGAACTGTGCGAATATCGTCGCAAAGAAAGGCGCGCGCGTGTGCACGTTGCACAATGAGTAGCGAGGAAAGCATATAGTTTGGAACACCTGCGCGAAAGAACGAAAACGCGCGTGTGCGGGCAAACACCTGAGGAGAGACGATATTTATATGAGAGAATGACGTTGATGCGGTCGTTTGCGTAGCAAGTGGTCGCGCTATACGAATATCGCTTCCTTAAATGACTAAGACCACAGCTTTCCAAAGGAATACATTAGGGCGTATATATAAAGCGAGCGTATATGTATATAGCGTATATATATGGATTATAAAAGTTCGGGTTTGCGTTGTTGTTGCGCTGCTGCGTTCGCCGATCGAGAAGTGAGATCTCTGCGCATTGCTTGTTTTGCATTGTAAAGCTATATGCTATATACGTGTTGAGGATGGTTTTTTCTTGTTTTTAAATTGTAGCATTATGAAATTTACGCCTGTATATAGAAGAGCGACTTTTACATTGTTGAATTTATTCCGGTATAAAAAAGGATCGCGGAAGTGTATAATAATACGGGTTTCTTTTTAGAAAGGTCTGGAACTATACACGTAAATATTGCGACATTTCATATATCGATCTTTTTAAGATGCAAAGTTTTGAAAGGCGGAAAATCGATATATTTTATAATAAATCATAGGAAAAAAGGCCCGCAAACGAAAAATCTTTAAAGTTAATTCTATATAGAAAATAATTACAAGAGAAATTACGGTAACTTATATGTATATGTATATATATATATAAAACAACGTATATTATTTAGAATAAATTACGCCCTCGAGCTAAGACAATACCCCGCCTAACAATATACACGCATATTAAAATAATTCCATCGCCATTAAGAAACTTTCTCCTTCAGGAAGTTATAATTTATCAATTCTTTCGTATATATTACCCCTGCAACTGTATCACTTACACATTAACCATAGCAGCCCGCTTACTAAAATCCGTTCATTACACACCATATAACTACAACCAGAAAAAGAAAAAAAAACCATCATCTCTTACAACCCATATAGCAACCATCCACGCAGCCCCTGTGTCTAGGCAACATACCAGTACGTCGGGACAATTCGGGTCGCACGCGGCGCGGAGTCTTTCTCCTCTGTAATAATACCTATATACCTACACACACCGTGTGCACGGTCACCCACCGCGCGCGACTCCCTCTCTCTCTCTCTCTCTTTCCCCTATTACTTTCTCGGTTTCTCACCGCAAATCATCCGAGCGAAACTGCTCGTACACGACGTCGTCGTCGTCGTCGTCTGCGTACAGTACCAACTCCATACGAAGGGAACCTCGTATAGCGACAAGCTACCACACCACCGCCCGATGATGCGCGCGCGGCGCAAGCGTACTTGACGTGGGCGAGAACGAGTCGCATAAACTTTACTCTCTCTCTCTCGTATACGTTCTTTTACGAGAGAGCCCGGCTTAATAGATTATATAGAGATGTTAAAAGAATATACCCGGTGACCGCCCGTCGCGCGCGTTATTATTATCGGGTTCGGCGTTTTTGCGCGAGCGCGAGGGAAAAAGAGAAAACGTCGTAGCTCTTCTGCTCTTCGATTCTTTCGTCGCGAGGTTTTACGGTGTCGAAGATAAGCGCCCCGTCGTTAACAATTATACGTAAGAGTCGTGTGTGCGTTTTGTGTGTGGGTGTGAGGAGGACGATCTTTATATATATATATATATATGTGTGTGTGTGTATGTTTGGTGCGGAAAAAACGGGGCCGTTGTTGGCCGTGAAACGGTACATCGAGGTGGAGTAGGGTGGGAAGATTGATATGTGGCTTGAGGTCGTGCGATCGAGGGAATTGAGGGGCAAAGTGTATTGGATTGATTCTGGAAGTGTGTGCTTCGAAAGGATTGGAATTGCGGACGGAGAAATTTTCCGTATATTAGAAACTTTGAACGAATATTTATTTATTTTTCTCTTTATTTTTCCTATTATTTCACATTTGAGATTTTTAAGAATATTATCTTTACCGTTAGGATGAAGAATTAGTAGAATTTTATATATTGTGCACTTCAATTTTTTTTATTTTAAAAGCTTAAAATATTCGAATTACATTTATGCAAAGAAACATTAGTTGGTAACATTATCAAGTATTCTAAGATTTATTCATCGCAGTTCTAACGCTTAAAACTTTTGGCGTAGACTGTGTAACCATAAAATTCTTTAACTACATTTAAATTAAAAGTGCACTATACTAACTTTAATTAATATCTATAAGTCGCCGTCTGACGCAAATATACATTTTTGTCAATCTTAAAAATCATTATAATTTGAATCCACTTAATTAATCGAAATCTCATTTTATTTCATATTGCATGTGTACCCAGTACGATAAGATTTATACTATTTCTATTCATAACAAAGTGTATTACAAGATTCTGGAAAATCTGGTTTGCAAAAGATATATGTCAATGATTTAAGTTAGCAACATTTTCAATGTTCTATGTATTTATTTACAAATAAATATTTTCCGTATGGAACTACTTGTAAGCATTAACCACTTCACAAATTTTCAATAACAGCAACGATGCAGGAAACAAATATTTATAATACTACACGGTTGAAAATCGTGAGCTTTGTTTAGTTTAACGATTATACAAATCATACTTACTTAACAGTAGTATTACACAAAGAAAAAGAAATCAGTAAAAATTACCAAACTGTCAAGTAACCCAGAGTCAAACTGGAAAACCTAAGCATTTTACCAAACTTTTTGGCATTTTTACTAAACTGTTTGTAAAATTTATAAAACTTTTAGTCCAGTTTGGTAAAAATGATAAGTTTTCCAGTTTGGCTCCAAGTTACTCGATAATTTGGTAATTTTTACCGATTTCTTTTTCTCCGCGTATATGTACCTTATTTCTACTAAATTTTAATTAGTTCCGTTTCCATATTCAACTGTACCGTTAATTTCTTATTACATTTTTTTAATATAAAATTACGATAAAAAACATATTTAAAATAAAAACCAATAACCACGTTCTCTCCACCTCCACCATCCTCATAAACATTCAAAACGACACCACGCTTTTATACCTCTCACAAACCCCGCCGAACGACGATTTATCGCGAACTAAACACGAACCAACCCTGAGGACTCTTCCGACGACACCTCCAATCAGCGCGAAGCAATCGCGGCAATCGGTTGTCGTCTAACGATTTGCGTCTGTGCGCAAATGGAGTATGTGTATATATATGTGTGCGCGCATATACACCGCGGTGACAACGGCCGCAGGGCGAAATTTACGACTGCGCACGCGCGCGCGGGGTCACAGTCGCGGGTCGCGATCTTGAACGGACGCCGCGGGACAAGAGAGCGGATATATATATATATATGAGTGCGCACAAAGTAGTGGACGAGGGGAAGAGCGAAAATTACTTTGGCGCCGGTACTTTCGGTTTCGATTAATTTTGATGGCTGTATATGTGTTTATGATGGAGTTTGTGGAAAATTCGCGGCGAAGAGGTCGCAGAATGGTGTTGAATAAATTTTATTTTCTTTATTCTGAAAAGAGAAAGTGTTAAAAGATGAAAAGAGGCTTGAGACGTTTAAATTTAAAAAGTATTATTTAAAAAATTTCCTTCGTTGATCAAATCTATACTGACCGTGCAGTATTCCAAATTAATTTGTTAAAGGTTAAATGAAGAACTACAAGTTTTGAGAACGTTTTAATACATTAATCATGACCTGAGTAGAGAAATGTGAAACGTCTCTAATAGAACTAATTAAATATCTTCTGATTAAGTAATTTTTAATAATCGAAACAATGCTCCATATTTCATATACATATCAGTATAGAATAAAATTAACGTGTCACACGTTATCTCCCTTTCACTGCCTATTCCTACCCATCAACATTATACAAATATTACGACTATACATATATAATCAACGATTTATTAAGACGACATCGTTGATCGTAGCCGGTAATTAATTTATTATACCAATCCCACACTGAAACTCAATATACCCACCTAAAACGAGTTCGTCTACCTGTACGTTTCCAACTAGCTTCATTATGCGATCAGTCGCACGCACGCGCGCGCGTATACTGTCGTATCACCCACGACATATCCAACTAGCAGAAAATTATAACATTTTCTTCAAATGACACAATCGTATTTTTAACACCTGATAGAGAGAGAGAGAGAGAGAGAGAGTAAACCCAAGCGGCTCCCGTTCCAAGGCACATATACGCACGCGCTCAGCGGGAGCGTATTATAAAAGAAAACGAGGGACGAGCAAGCGAAGAGAGTCGGAAGGCGCCACGACGCGGCCCACACACGGCACGCACGCTCGCTTAATGGCCGATCGAGCATGAATTCGCTTTATACGCCACGCGACTCCTTAAGCGTCGCGAAATTTATGAGGGGGATTTTCATCTCTTTCTCTCTCTCTCTCTCTTTGAAATAATCCGGACTTCTCGGAAGGCGCGACAGGTTGGGAGATGAGTGGACGAGAGAGAAAGAGGAGGAGGTGAAGAGGAGCAAAAAATGAGTTATTCGGAGTGTTTGAGCGTTCGTTGATAGCGTGATTTTTTTTTTCGACGTAAAGAGTTTTTACGGTAGTGGAAGACTTCGAACGAGGCCTTGAAATTAAAGCTAATTGAGTTGGAAAGGTTTTTACAGTAGAGTAAAGACCATTATTTTTAATAATGTATAACTTCTAATCAAATTATCATCAAAGTTTTCAATTTCCCTTATTATACATAAGTTGCATTATTTAACCTCCAAGAATCGCTCGTTTTTCATACATCAAAATAATGCAGTTATAATTTTCTCATCGCGTAAAACGAGGAAGTAACATTACTTTATTGTTGAAACACAACACACACACACACACACACACCGTCCCACTTTCAGCTACAACACAAAAGAATTAAAAATCACTCGGCCGTTTGCATTATCTCGTCGCAGTTGAATAATCTTCCAATTACTTTGCGACGGGGCATGAAAAATCATTGTGTCACGAGTTGCGCTGGGCAATTAACATAAACCTAATGTTCATGAATTTCATAATTAAGGTGTATTCCATTGTGTGCGGCTTACATCTAGTCTCATTCTCTCTCTCTCACTTACTCGAGCAGCGATAAAACCTTTCCTAGAAGCAGGCAAAAAAACACCCTTTCCCTCGGCCATATCTTCCAGAGCGCCTTTAGATTTTCGCGTAGGACGTTGATACGGTGACACCGGGCGCCACCATGTCGGGCAATTCGAACTGTTGCGCACTTCGCGTTGACAATGAGCTATACGCTCTCGTTCTCTTTAACACCGTATCTCGCATGAAACACACATACATACACACATATATATATATATTTGTACATATGTACATACACACGTATAATAGGAGTTGTGGGCAAAAGTGACTGAAAATCGGCCAGGATATATATGTATATATATATATATATATATATATATATATATATATGAAAAGTCGCGCGCGCGTGCGCTAAAAGCGCTCGTTTATTCTCCGCTTTGAACCTTCGGTGTGTCAGTCACTTGGTACTTTATCTTTATCCCTTATCGCGCCGATAAAAAATTTCATCTGTCCGGGTTGGTATTGCGAGGAAAAAAGGAGAGTAGGAGAGGTGAACAGTGAAATTCGATAAATCTGGAGATTAAACGTAAATTGCAGGAAATATACGGGTTTAAATCGACGCTAAAGCTTAGTTCTTACATTCGAATTCAATAAATGAAATTTATTCTAGAAGAAAATTATCCTTTCGTCAAAAGGAAAAGATTTGTAACAATGGGAAAAAATGTCGAAATAAACAATGTTTAATAAGACCTTTGGCAAACTAATTCAAAATTTTAAGGAAACAATATTTAGATATTTACATCTTATATTCGAAAATCGCTACTTGAGATGTTACATTTTAATGCATGCGATGATACATGTATATAGACTCGTGATGTTTGATAAATAAAGTTTCAAATGAACACTATAGTGTGATAATGCAATTAGTTTTGCAATAAAGTAAAATTAAAAAATGTTCATAATAGTATTATGTAAATAAAAGCTCATGCTGTAATAGCTCATTTTATCTGTGTTATTGCTGCGACAAGCAAAATTTTCTTTCAGTTTATCTGTACTACACTGCAAGTTCATGAATTAATAAATCAAGGCTTATTACTTACTGCGAAAAAAAATCCAAATAATAACCTTAGAATTCAAGGATGTAAAATAAAGCACATTATGTAAAAAATCATTAATTTTTTTTTTAATAAAAAGTATCTAATTTTTTAACCTTTTTCGTTAGAATCAATGTTTTCATAGGCATTAAAAAATATTTAATGACTTGGTGATTGATAATATATCTTGATTGGATGATACATGGTAGTTCTCTGAAATTAACCAGCTTATCTTCATATACTTCCCGTAAATATTTTTGAATGCTTAAACAAATTGCTTTAGAGTGTCCGTATTAAGATTGTTTCGGGGGGCGATGTAAATATAGCCCCATACAAGTCATAAAATTATATTTTCATTACTAATGATCTTTGGAATATCCAAAACATACATAAATAATAGATTAAAGATGTTTATGAAATTCCCAATCGTCAGACCTCTCCTATCGCGCAAGATTAATTTGTATATAAAGGTCGGGTAATGATCGAATATTACAGTCTCGCTCAACTTTGCTGTTCTAATCAAGATCAAAGAGTACCATAATTTTATTTGTAAAATATTGTTACCACAGAGATCCTCTCGTAATTAAAGGTAAATAGTTTTATCATACAATTGAACTTATAAGGTATTTTTATCTATTTAACATAAACTGTAACAAATTTTGTATAAAAATCACATTTCAAAATAGTTTATTTTTCGTTTAATTTATTAGTTTAACTATTCTGTTGTATAATTTTATATCAAGAATAATTTGTTTATGAGGAAATCTCTAGAACTTTTAACTTTGATGTCCCACATATATTTTCCTATATAAATTGGAATAAATAGCATATATGAGTGGCGCAGATCATTCTTCTCTTATTTATAACGAACTCTGTAAGGGAGGCTATAAAATTGTTCTTAATTTTAGCTGTTTTGTTAATAACAAATTTTAAAAAAATTAACATATTGTAGGAGTCGAATTTTGTCCCAATCATAAATTTAAACATATTTTTTACTGTCACTTTTTTAGCGTTCATCAAAGGCTTTTCACGCTTTGGTATTATAGTAGTATGATAAATTTTACAAAGACGAGACTTTTCCATGATATTAAAAAAGTGTGCCACTTGTATAAAAAATGGCAGATTCTCAAACAAGTTTTTTTCCCATTTTTCACATTTTTTTCATACATCTAAATAAACATGATTTTTTAGCTCTATCATTATTTTTAATCTGATAGTAAAGATTTTAAAATTTTTTTTCAATTCTAAACTCTTGATGTAACGTACCGACATAATTTTAAAATATGAATATCTTTTGCAAATACTATTGAATTTACTGCAAATTTATTTTGAGTATAGTATTTATATATACGGAGCGCTTGACAGTCTTCTTTTTTTGAAAAGAATAGTTAAAAACTATTTAGTTAAATAAAAACCGCGATGCCGGTAAGTAGGAATCTGTATTCCTGTAATTTTCATCCATTTCAAAAAGAGCATATCTCATGGAATTGCTGATAGAATCGTAAAAAAAATTTCTGAGTATAATATTTAGATATACAGAGCGCCTGACAGACTTGGTTTTCCAAATAAATGTTCGAATTTTATTAAATTAAATAATAAAATTAGCTTTTTTTCGGTGTTACATCATCTTAAACATTATTGATACTATAACAATACATCGACAAACACACACATACGCACACGCACACGCACATACATACGTGATGTATTAAAAATATTAGACAGACTCGTTTTCCTTTCGGATCCTTACTCGAAGCAGTTCTGTCAAGCGTAAAAAGATTAAGGTCGCTAATTTAAATACTATGTTACCTTATTTCATTGTAATTAGATTTTTTACTTTCTATAATAAAATCAGCATAATTCTTAAAACTACTTGCAGTTATAACGAGGTTCGAGGATAAAATACGGAGAAAATAAGCGTCTTAGTTCTCCGTATTCTATCGAACCCGTTTGACTCTCGTTCCTGCGAATTCTTGCATCTCGAGCGTTTGTTTACATCGCTCAAGTAACGTATTCGGAAGCTGCGCGCGGGGAGAGCGCGACTATCGTCGTTGCACAGTCGCGCTTGATGCAATTTTGAATTAGATTCTCTCGGGCCGTCTAACCGCGCACACACGATCGTCTTATAGTATCGTATTCTCCAGTGACCGACGCTATCCCCGGATCCAGCCTGGTCATTGTCGTCCCTGCTAGGGGAGTATTCCTGCACGGATGCAGGCCTGTCCTTGTCGCGACTGGGAAGGACGCTTCCCATCAACAGTCTGCTCTTAGTCAACGATTACGCGACCTGCAAACGGCTACGTGAGTAAACCGATCTCGTACGATATTAACTGGGCTGGTGCAGCGTGACCAGTCCCAGTATTCCTGAATTTTCGGCTCGCAAGAGCGAGCGGCCGTTGTTGCCTTCACCGGCCCAACGAAAATTAATTATACTGATCCGCCCGCGCCGAGCGGCGGATCTCGGTCTCTTGTCTGCGCGCAACGCGACGCGTATCTTTGTATTTCGTCTCGAAAAGACGTTGTTATTGTTTGGTATACGCTGAGTTTATTCTTTTATTTCGATACCTTCACCTAACCGTCTCGCGGATACCGCCGCCTCGGCGGGTTCGTCGTCTGCAGTGACGAATATAACTGAGCGGCCGGCCTCGCGAGTAGCTATATCGCGAGCTCCCTATACTCCAAGCAAATCAAGTTGAGTTCGCTCGACGAACTTACATTTTTATTGATGACGTATTTAGCGTTTAATAAAAATGATTAACGCATGGGAAAACATTATTTTTTATGTCAAAAGAATTTTTATGTCATATGAAAAATGTGATAAAAAATGTGTGCTTTCATTTTTATTTTTGTTTGTTTTTTTTTCTTTTTGTAATGAAAAGTCAAAAGTTCTGGCGATTTTCCCTTATGTATGACTTTATCTCTTATTGATATTGCTTTTTTCTTGTATGTTATTTATCACGAATGTGATTCTATCTCAAATCTTATTGCAATTAAAACTAAGATTATTCTTTCTAAAAAAAATTATGTATGTTTCAGAATTAGAGCAGTAATAAACTCATCAGAATAGTAATCTAATTAAAAATGAGGCTTTTTCGAGGAACACTGGTACTCATAGCCATATTCTATACATGTGTAAAAGCCATGGACGTGTGCACTTTTACAAAGGACTGGAGCATTTTTTCAAATTATTATGAATTCGAGTTTATTGATAATGTTGCGCGTCATGATAATAAATTTGCATATGGTGTTTGCAAAAAATCAAATTTCTACACAGAATTAGAATGCGATATCAGGCTCGAAACACTATCCGAGTCGGCACCGCGAGGCGACATAAAAACATGCCACTATAAATTGAATGTATCGGAGGAACAAAAAACAAGGATCTATCGATTAGACCTTTTTGGTGACGATAAAATTCTCATAACAGAACTGAATCGAATTGAGGATGCAAACGAAGGAATTATTTATTTGAGATACAGTATTTTGGACATGGATAAATGTACACAGAATGATATAATGTATTCACAAGGCATAGACCTTAACAATTATCGAAGTACAGTTATAATGTACAACGAAACGTTTGATATTATCACGACGGATAAAGCGTCATGTGGTAGTAGTTCTGCGTGCCGATTGAACTTTGATCAGTGGGGTAAGCGAATTTCTGAGCCAGTATCGTTCCCCTCAGATCTATTAAATCTGGACGTAATTCCTGTACAACCCTTATCATCAACTCAGGGATTTTACGTGGTTGGTCGATGGCATCACAATAATAGATTTTTAGTAAGGCGGCTAGGTCCCGATGGCACAGTTACACATTTGATGACCTTGGAATATTCAAGTCATGATATATTGCACAAAGACTCTTTTAATAATGACAACAGTTTTAGTACCTGTTCGTACGAAGTATTCAATAAAACGGAGATACGTTGTGTGCAATTTGCAGAACGTGACGGTGACGCGCGAATTAACGTTACGTTGCCGTTTGACAAAGATACAACAGTAGCTGCAGTGTATAATCTTCCTGATGGTTTCATGGTTATAACAATAATGGGCAATAAAGACTACAAGTGCCACAACTTCGAAGTGACGAAGGTTTCCACTAATGGACGTAAAAGCTCATTTGTAATTGATGAACTGGATTTACACTGTTTTAATGAATTAGGCGTCAAGCTCAAAGTGAAAGATGACAAGAACGATATTTGTTTCAATTTTGTAGCTGAGGAGCCTGTATTTGAGGGACATAAATTTATTAAAAGAAGCATGCAATATAGAAGTAAGTGTGTTTCAAAACGAGATATAGAAACGCTGTAAAAGTGCAATATGTAACATTATGTAGTCCGATTATAATAATAATTATGTTCTAGTTATTTTGCGATGTAGTAAAACTTGGTATTTTTTTATTTAATATTGTATAGCTTGTGCTGGCACGATTCCTCATTGTCGTGGATTATTAATTACATTCTTTTTGAGTTTAGCTTCGCGGTTCGCTGAATTTGTTTATCTAATATTATATAATAAGTACATTATATATGCATAGTTATCAAGTTAAAATGTATGGAGTGATTTTGGACTTTGAAAATCTTATTCTGCTGTATTTCAATTCTATGACCTTCGAAGCCGCTTAAAATGAGTGTGTAGATATTTGGTTGGTATATAATATAAAATTAGACAAAGAAGGTACTTCGTATGCTGTATATAAATGTATCACTTCTTATTATTAGTAAATCCAGGACACATGTAATACATTACATGAGTTCAGGAAAGTTATGTGTCAATCTATTGGCAGCGATTTTTTAAGCGAAAATGATTAAAATTTACTGGTCTGATCTGATTACTTAACTTAAGAACCTTGTTAACACAATTATTTATATAAATATAATATAATATTATAAAAAATTTTATACGCTTGTTTTAAGTCTGAAGTATTGAATTTCCTACTATAAATAAGATTAGCGCAAACCTTTAAATATCGAGTATTTAACATAATAATATTAGATGTGAGAACTGTTAATGCCTACTCCATTTTTCTTGAAAATTGATTACAAAAGAAAAAGTTGTGAAAAATTTGTTAAAATGCAGAAACATAAAGAGAACTGAAAATTATTCATAAAATGCTTAATTCTAAGATTGTATTGATGTACCTATTCAGACTGTAAATAAAAAGATTCGTCCTTCTTATATAGTTATGTGTAACTTTTTATATTCTAGTTAATATGATATATCATTTAAGTAAATGGGATACTCAACTGTTATCCATTGCTGTTGAAAATCGACGATTTTCGTTACCTCAATTGAGGTACAATATATTGTATTGTATTGTTCTGCAAAGTTGATGTCAATGAAATAAAACTACTTAATTAAATTTTTTTTTTTTTTTTTAATTTAATAGACCTTAATAAAATTTGAAAAAATTTACCATTACTATTTTGAATAATGAATTTTCATTTAATCCGATTAGAAAATTCAAACTATGAAACTACAAAATTGTTCATACCTTAATTGTTCTTGTTTTAATCCTATTTTATATAAATGTGTCACGCATTATGGTATAAAAATTAAAAAGTGATGATGAGAGGTGAATGCATTAAATTTAGTTTTATGTTCTTGAATACTGACCATTAGAACGCGAATAAAAGCATTACCATTAAATCCAAAATTTACCGCTTTAGTTTTTATAAACGAGTGACAAATTAATTTTGAGAAACCTTGAATACCAACAAATTGTATTTTGAACTTTTTAAAATAAATTTTATGACAAAGGAAGTGTACACCCAAGAGTCCAATCCTCAGTGAACTAATGGGTAAAGGCATTCTACTTATTCAAAGTCGCATTATCCATAGAGAATGCAAGAAACATCCGCATTAAACCAGGAAAAATCTACCTTCCCTTATACCCGCGACGCGCGTGCAGGGTAACTGTGTCACGAATAAGGGAAAAGCACATAGCAGCCTTTACGCGAGCGCGCGTGTGGATAAAGTTATTCATCCTTAAAACCTTAGGCGGTGACTTAATGATCCTAACAGTAAGACGTCGCGGAGCCGCAGAACCGCAGCGAATAAGTGGGTTCGCCCGTATAAATAGGAAGAGTAGCGACGGTGGTGCGGCGGCGGCGACGCGATACCGTTGCGGTCGTGGTATAAGGGCCGCACAGCTGGCTTCTCTTCCCTCTCTCTCTCTCTCTCTTTCTCTCTTTCTCTCTTGGCTAGTTGAGCTTTGCAGTGATGCGATCGTGATCGATGTAGATCGTTCCTTCGATCTATCGCCAGTCGATGCTTGCACACCGGTGGTGCTGTCCCTTATATGCGCGAGCGCGCGACTCATTCCGGGTCACGTTGCGCGCGTTCGCCCACGCGTATGTACAGTGAGATGCGCGTAAGCATGCATAACGATTTGGTTATTTTTATAAAAGATTTTTAATTTGTTTTGATGTTTTATAACGGTGAATTGTATGCTTTGAGATAAATAATTAATTTTTTATAATAAAATTAATATAGTTATTGATTAAAATTTACGCTGAATTATGTTCATCTAATAAAAATAAGTGCCAAGCTTACTTTAATTTTACATTTATGTAAGATCAATACAAGCAGAAACAGGGCGAACATAAAAAAAAAGATTAATACATTTGTTTATTTGAAACTGCAATAATCAAATCTAATAATTTTGATAATTTTTAAACATGTTAGTTCATTACATACTCAAAAATTTTCCATGCGGCAAATGATTGAACTACGGCATATGATCGGTATAATACACATTTACTGCATCTACTGTCGGTAATACAGACACAATTTTTACCAACAGTTGGCATATTACCAACTAATGGTATTAATTAAAAAAATAATATGTATGAACAATGAATACTCAATTTCACTAATTGAAAATGTTAAACAATTTAATTTTTCAATTTTAGTACTTTATTCAAGTGGTAATTTACCGACGTTCTAGTGTTATCGTATTCAACCAACAGATGGGTGAAAAATTCATTCTTGACAGCCATATTGAATAAACTTCCAGAAGCCGTAGTCAAATAAGTGTGAACAGTTAGACGTTAGCGTCTCCGTAAACCAAATGCTAAGCAACGATTCTCGGCGCCGATTCAGTGCTCCCTCAAGGGGCGCGGACATTAACATCTACAAGTCGATTGAAGGATCTTTGAAATGAGTGAGTGCACTTCTATAGCTGTTAAATTATGATGTAAAACGTAGTATACGTTGTTCTGCATTATCGGCAGTACGTGATACGCACGTGTGTTTACGAAATATTTAAAAATAAACATTATTTTGACGTTTGCTCACGCGCTACTGTCACAAGAATCCGGCATCAAAGTGTTTGACAATAAGTATAAACTATAATGTAACTTTTTGCTAATGACACTTACGACGTATAGATAAAAATATACATATAGTGTAGGCGTCTTCGTGTATACGTTTCCGTACAGGAGAGGTCGTACACCTCCTACCAATGGACAGGTGGCCTATACTTCTCCAATCATTTTTCTGTTGAGAAAAAATCTTATTCATCACATAAAATATTCATGTTTTAGCCTCAAGTACGAAAATGGATTTCAAAAAACTTTTTTACAATCTCTGTACGCTGATTATTTTTACATTCGTGAAAGTAGCCGATGCTGGTAATTATTCAGATATTGACTTGGCGGAAAGTCATCTAAAATATTACTTTAATTCATTTCCTGGCGTGGCTAATGAATGCCGGAAGGATCCGACATGCCCATATAAGGTAAAGAAAAAATTGTACTAGATAAAACTAAAACTAAACGATGAATACTGTCAAAATATATGTTACTGTATTATTAAATCTTTAAAATAAAATATTATCTATAGATTGTTTAAAAAAAGAAATATTAAATTCTTCATTTTTGTTGATTTTATCATTTGGTAATTCGGTTACTGATAATTATTCGTCAATTTATCGATCTTCTCTAATCAGTTAAAAATTAAGTGGGATAAACAAAATTTTATAGTTACATATTTTACTATGTAATTTTAATTTTAATATTATTAACTTTTTTACTATAGGAGCATTTAAATTTACCAGCATGTTGGGGATACGAACCGCAATGCATACCTGAAAATTCATTTTCTATTCCTCACTGTCCTGGTGATCACAAAGGATGGGTTGCCACAAAACAGGCTCAGTTAGATACATTTTATTCTCAAGGCGATTTCGGTTATATTAGAGATCAACGTAATGAATTGATGGTGTTATGTGAACCATTATTTTTAGTAAGTATCGATAAAATGAAATAGCGTGAATAGCACATAACAAACTTCCGTTTTTTGCACTTTATTGACGTAATATATTTTTTAGGATGACTCATCGCTAGAATGCTCGGAGCATATGAGATTTTGTCGGGGACGAAATTTAATGCTCAATTTTACTGATCTCATAAATAGGCAAGAACCTATTAGGTATAAAATGGATGTTTTAAAGGAAGGACAAATTGGCGGATATTGCACGTAAGACATACAAATTTTCCTTAATAAAATATTTTACATATACAATTTATACCAATATATTTTTTTCTAAAGCTTGCACGAAAAAAGACTGAAAGATAATGCCGATCAAATAAGTCCTCTGCAATCCTGGGGACCAGAAATAAGAAACTTCAAAAAATTGTCTAGAAGACCAATAGTCGAAGGGGACTGTGATATCGTCATTGAGAAGCCTACCTATATTCTTAAAATTGACGCAGGTATGATTGATTCTATTGCGAATTGTTTTTTTTTTTTAATATGCTTAATACAGTTATTTCATTGTCATATTCATTATTTTATAGCTGTAAATATGTATCATCATTTCTGTGATTTCTTCAATCTGTATGCTTCTCTGCACGTCAATCTTTCACATCCATCTGCATTTAGCACTGATAATCATATCATGATTTGGGAAAGTTACAGGTATATTTTTGTGCTTTCTTAAAATATACAAATACACTATAATGTATAACAAAAATTAATTTGCAATTATTGCAATTTTTAGTTATCGATCCGCATTTCAAGATACATTTGAAGCATTTACAAGACATTCATTATGGGACTTAAAAACATTTAGAGGTGAAACAGTATGCTTTAAGAATCTTGTTTTCCCATTGTTGCCGCGAATGATTTTTGGATTATACTATAACACTCCTTTGGTAAGTTAAAAACTGAATTTAAAAATATTTTAACGAAGTGCGCGAGCATCGCTCTTTTGTGTTTATTCTCCGTGCGTGGTTCTTCTTGTATACTTTATAGAAACAACGCGCAGATTATTTTATTTCGTTGATTTGGTTAAAAAAAATTAACTACCCAATTGTAAGCGGGTGTAATTATCGCACCCCGGTTGTTAAGTAAAAAGAGCTTCGCTCACTTGTACCAGAATATATTATTTTGTTCACTAATACTAATAAATTCACTAAATTCTATTTTAAATCTGTGTAGATTTATGGCTGTGAGAATAGTGGCCTTTTTACTGCATTTGCTGAACACGTATTACATAGATTAAGGATACCCGTACAAGAGAGAAATAATACGAAAATTCGTGTGACTCTTCTCAGCAGAGATACCCAGTATAGAAGAATTTTGAATGAAGATGAGTTAGTCGAAGCGTTAAAGAAAAATCCCGACTACGAAGTACAAAAGGTAAAATAAATTATTATGACCAGCTCAAAATGTTTATAGCTTTTATAATTTTACTTTGAATATTTATTTATTTTGTATTAGGTTATTTACAATAAATTGATGCCGTTTAAAACCCAACTTGAAATCACAAGGAATTCAGATATTTTTATTGGCATTCATGGGGCTGGGTTAACGCATTTTATGTTCCTACCTGAGTGGGCTGCTGGATTCGAATTGTAAGTATTAATAGTATTAATAGTAAAAAATGTATTCATTCATTAACAACTTATGTTTGACTCTTAGATACAACTGTGAAGATGCAAGTTGTTATAAAGATTTAGCCCGGCTTAAAGGTATAAAATATTTAACATGGGAGGATAAAGACAAATTAGTAGAACATGATCCGGTAAGGAGATTATTATTTTAAACTAAATAAATTCATTTCACAGTAAATTGTTTATTAAAATAAAAAATTACATATTTTTACAGGGAACTCACCCACAAGGAGGGGCTCACGCTAAGTTTACCAACTACAGTTTCGATGTTGAAGAGTTTGTACGAATAGTTTCTAGAGCGGAGAAACACGTAAAAAATCACAATGCTTTTAAACAATTTTTAAAAAACAGAACAAACAAAACTACGATAGAAGAAAAAGAAATTGAAATGGACGAACATGACATAAAATTAGTTAAAGATGAATTATGACGATTAATTAATTTACAAAATTGTTAACAAAAATAAGTTTTAACATTATTAATTCAAGAAAGTATCACAATGTTGACTATTGATATTATGATAGCAGCACACTTTATGTGTTTGTACTATCACGCAGTTGTTAAAATGTGCATTTTATCAAAATATATCTGTTAAAAAATGGCTTTGGTTTGTAATAAGTAATCTACTACATATTGTTATTATTTTTTTATAAATATACAAATTTTATAAAATAATACAAGTAAATGCAAGTAATACTTTCTTTACAAACATGCACACACACAGATCGTTACCCCTTACATTAATTGGCTTTGATTAAAATCGTTACACGCATTAATACAACTAGTTGTTCTTTTTCGCATTAACTGCCAGAATGTGCTTTGCTTTGTAACGTAATAGTACAAAAGTCACATTTACAACCATATACGTAATCATTATAGCTGCTGCTCGAGGCTCGTCGACGTGCAAAGTTTTCATACTCATATTTATCATACCTGTTAATAAGTTTGCGAAAAGGAAAAACAATAAACCATTGTCATTAACAGCTTCGAAGATCTCTAAAGTTTTAACAATATTAATACTTTCCTCTGCATTTAAATCATCTCGACGTAAATGCTTGGCAATTTTTCGACGAGTTTTTTCTCGAACACAACCGGTGATACATTCCAAAATTACCTCAATCAGCAATAAAAAGGTAAGTACTAAAATACTTAAAGTAATGGTCCATGCACAATATCCAGAATTAGCCAATCTTCTCGATACACGGAAATATTGCTCACAGTAGTGGGTGGTAATGAATGCTACAGTGGCGATCAGATAAAGTTTGATGGTAAGATACATCGAACGAGTGTATCCAATGTGAAACTGATAGGAAGATAATTTTATGTGGAAAACTAATTGATTATCAACAGTCTGATACGTCGAGTGTATTATTCGACCAATACCTATACTTATCAAATACAATCCCACGTATCCAGGTATCGAAACCCAACCTTCTCTGTTCGCTGACAAGAAATCGTTTCTAGGCTCGTCGCTTAAAACCCATTCCTTCAATCCTTTCGTGCTCAATGCGTACTCATGCATTATAAGAATCCAGAGCCCTGTCAAGAAAGAATACTTGGAGCTTAAGCTTTTCGACAGGACCCCAGTAAACAGCTTGACACATGCCAGTGTCAAGAAGAAATTCCAGTGTACACCGTACTCCGAAACGTGTTTTTGATAGCCTAGAACCTCGACAGCCACAAATCGTCCTACTCCAAGTACCAACAATGGCACGCAACCTTTGAGCGTTTTCACTAATCCTTGGAAGAAAGGCGTACTTGTAGTTGCTTCCAGACATCTGGCTTCCGGTGCAACCAAAGCATTAGCAACAATGAAAAGGCCAACACCGGTGTCCATCAAACTATAACCGTATGTTTCAGTCTTCACGTATTCCCTGGGAAAGCACTTGAAATCAACCGCCAGAATACAAACGGCAGTTATGATATTTGTCAATGCGCGGAAATTCGTGACGAATGGCAGTTTACTCGAGCTCGTTCCAGGACAACTTTTGAAGGTATCCTTTGGTTTCCAGGCGAGAATCGACAGGATGTTTGCTGCTGATATTATTAGGAAGATCTGGGAAATCGCGATCACCTTTCCTGACAACACTGTACAGCACAAAATACAAGGTATAATCATACAGCAAAATTCTAGAAGAATCCGCGACTGCCGGTTCATCTGAGGACCACACAGCGTCGTCATTGTCAAGGTCAGGAGTACGCTGCAGATGTTAGGGAGGATAGCAAAGAACACTTCACTTGCTGTGCTCCCGCTCTTATTCGAAACAGCTTCCTCCTGCTCCCGCCGGTAGCGCTGATAGTCATCTTCGATCTCCATCATGGCTGGACTATTTTTTCTACGAGATAAGCGAGTAATTTTTCGTTTATATTACGCCCTGCATATCTCCAACTCATTTATTTATATCAAAATGAAAGCTCGTTACCTTGCGCATCAGGAAATACAGCAGCTGAGATTTATCGGGGAAGGAGGACAGGGTCTCGGTGAGAATGCAGCGAGCCGTGCCTCATGCCTTGCAGACGGAATGTTTTCACACTACTACCTCCATCTGACGTCTGCTGTCATCCCCCCGCGCGCGACGAACCCTAGCTGAGCAATATCCTGTACTCGTATATATACATACCGATACGAATGTGTTTAAAAATACATTTTGGTGGGAAAAGCTTTGGAACGCCGGCAAATTTGGGAGAGACAATTTTAAAAAATCATTGGAACATTAAAAATAGCGTGGAGTATGACCAGTGAATGAAAAAACGTAAGTCTATTATTAGTAGCTTTTTTTCTGATGAGAATGTATTTATAAAGAAGAAGTGATTAATGTGGGGTTTTCTGAAGTAGTTATTTTTATTGGATTTACATAAATAATGAATTATATTAATATTAATTAACATATTCTTTTAACAACTATTTGTAGAAAATTTTTGTTATTAAATATAAAAAAAATGTTAATTATTTACTATATTTCCTGTAGGTTATGTAGAAATAAATATAAAGTTTTTGTTTACATAAATTTCAAATCTAAACTATAATTATACTTTATCATATTATTTTTTTACTTTTGACGATACAATAATTCAAAGAACAAAACATTCGTACCATGTTAATATTAATTATAAATTTTTATAACTTTATAGATAATTAATAGCAATGTCATCAACTCCAAAACGAAATTTCCCATTATTTAATTCAAAGTCACAAAATTCACCATCTCCAAAGAAAACAAGAGTCCAGACAGATGAAACTATAGATGATAATACAAACATTTCAGATGTATTCAAACCAGAATCAAGTTCAACAAACAAAAATCAAGAACAATTTAATACAAACAATATTCCAAAGAAAAGTCATGCACCGTTAGCTGAACAAATGAGACCTCGAGAATTAAATGATTACATTGGGCAAACTCACCTTATTGGTCCGAAAACTTTATTATATGATTTGCTGCAAAATGATAAAATTCCAAGCATGATACTATGGGGACCTCCTGGATGTGGAAAGGTAAAATTTAAAATATTATTATTTCATTATTTTAAAAAGGAATACAAATTTAGTTTTAAATTTTTATTTAAAGAATTTATTGGTTTTAGACATCACTGGTTAATGTAATAATGCAAGAGAGTAAGAAGATGACAGAGCATCCCGTAAAATTTATCAAATTATCAGCAACGACTGCTAGTATCAATGATGTAAGAAATGCAGTTAAAGAAGCGCAAAATCAGTCAAAGCAAGGTCGTCGTACTGTTGTTTTCATGGATGAAATTCACAGATTCAATAAACTCCAACAAGATATTTTTCTTCCTCACGTGGAAGCTGGCACATTTATTTTAATTGGTGCTACAACAGAAAATCCATCTTCTGGTTTGAATTCAGCATTATTAAGTCGATGCCGTGTATTTATTTTACAAAAACTAACAAAGAATGAACTTATTGTAATACTTTCTAATGCCATAAAATCAATGAATGGAGAGATTATTTCTACAAGTAAGAAAAATAAAGAAAAAAATACTGCTGCTAAATTTTGTATTGAAAAAGAAGTCATAAATTGGTTAGCAGAAGTTTGTGACGGTGATGCAAGAGTAGCATTAGGTGGATTAGAAATCGCGGTTCAATCTAAAATGAAAGGCATTAATGCAAACAAAGCAGTAAAAATAAATTTAAATGATATCAAAAAAGGTTTAGAATGTACTCAAAATTTGACTGACAAAAAAACAAATGAAGTTCGTCATATGCATAATGCACTACACCATTCGATAGTAGGTGATGATGATAATGCTGCTATATATTGGCTAGCAAGAATTATGGAAACACGTGAAGATCCTGTATATATTGCAAGGAAATTAGTAAGAATAGCAAGTGAGGAGATAGGTCTTGCTGATGAAGAAGCACTGAGTCAGTTATATTTAGTATTAAATTGTTTTAATCACTTGTATAAGTATGAGTTTATACTAAACATTTTTATCATTGCAGGTATGGCTGTTCATACAATGCATGCATGTCAAATGATTGGAATGCCAGAATGTGATGTACTATTAGCACAATGTGTGATATATATGGCAAGGGCAGAAAAATCAAGGGAAATTATAACTGCGCTGCGAAAATGTCAAGATGTTGTTGATAATCATAAAGGGCCACAACCAAAAGTTCCTTTGTTTATTAAAGATAGATCAGGTCAAGGAAAACTAAGAGCTACCCTAGGTATATATTTATATTGTTATTAATAAATACAATAAATGCATAATTGTATTTAGAGTATTATATGATATATATTATATATTACAGGTGCAAGTTATAAAGATTTGGAGAAACAAGAAAATCTAAGAAAATGTCACTTACCTGAAGGTCTTGAAAATACAAATTTTTATGATAAAAACGCATAAAGTAGTATAATCATGCAAACAAAATACTATCTATTTCTCAGCACTGTAAATACTGACTTATTTTGTATGAATTTATTGTTAAGTTTAATAGCTTTGTAAAAAATTTTTTTATTAAACATATTTTTATATAAAACTCCAAACGTCGGAAAACTTATTTTTATATAAACTTTTCTCAAAATACTAAATACATTCTAAATGATATTCGCATTATGATAATTTCTAAATGAGCACAAATATTTAAAATTACCATTTACTTTAACATTTGACGATGTTAACCTACACTGAAAAACTTTTACATCGCTGTCAATTATTACGATAAAATCTAACATCAGTTAAGACTACGAGAAACTGAATAAAAAATTAAATAAGTACATTTATCAACTGAGCTTCAAACTTTGAATAAAGAAAACTTTCGTTAACAAGATTTTAATACAAAAGAGAAAAAAAAAGTCATTAATCACAGCGGAACTCTATTTCGGAGAACCCTCGAATCTCGCGCTAACAAGCCTACAATCAAAAGCTGCTGATAGCGCCACCTTAGTTCCCCTACCTCGTGACGAGCATATGACGCAATTCAAGGTCAACCGTTCATTGGCTGACGCACAGACGACACAGCGAGAGAGTACACGGGGCATACATTACAACAATATAGATAGCAGTTTGTGGTCGATTAATTTTTGCGTGCTACGAGGCGAGGGGTCAGGGGAAAACTTGCGACGAAGTGGGAGGCGTCCGAGGCTTCGAAGCCTATACCGTTGTATATACACCGAGAAAAGAGATCGTCAGCTGCGAACGAGGCGGTGGGTCTCTTCACGGTTCTTTCCCTTACATCAGCCTCTTGATGTCGGATTGACGCAGCGCGCGCAGTCTCCACCTAACCTACAAGCCATTCCTCGATTTTCTACGCGTTCTTATCAAAACGGTGCAGCCTGTACTGGCTGCTTTTTCGAAATCAGTAGTGTTAAGCGCGAGTTCTAATTAGAAGTCAAGATGAAGGTCTGGATGTCCGAGCACACGTTCAAGTGAGTGTCCAAGTTGATTTCTGTCAGTTGGGTTAAATATTCAGTGTGTCAGTTTGATTCGTCCTTGGGACTTACCTTGCAATATGCGGTCAAAGTTTATGCTGGTGCATTAGTTCGTTGTCACATGTTGAAAGTGAAAAGTGTGCTAAATGTGTATTCTTGTGTGTTGCAGTCATCCATGGGAGACAGTGGCATCGGCAGCATGGAGAAAGTATCCAAATCCCATAACTCCCTCGGTGCTTGGTACTGATGTCATAGACAGGAAAGTTGTCAACGGTGTTCTTCTCACTCATCGACTTGTTTCCAGTCAATGGGGCTTTCCACGATGGACAAAACCTGTAAGTTCTAGAGATTGTGTTCACAAATTGCATTGCTTCAAGCAGTTTATAACCTCTCAACCTTAATACCTGTTCTCATTAATGATATAGACTGTTAGCTTTGGATATCTATTTAGTTAAGCCTTAATTGTTAGTAAAAACTAGTTCTTTTAGATGATTATATTTGTTCAATGTTTTAAAAAGTTACGTACCTTAATTGATCATTCAGTTACAACACTTCTACATGACATAACATGCTGGAATGTATAAAATTTTAATCATTTATGTCTAATGAATATTTGATTTCACAAAGTACTTATATAATAATTTTCTATAATTTCAGTATTGTATGTTCACACATCATTTGTTATAAATATGTAAATATCTTATTAATATAAGCTTGCTCCTTTTTTATAGCATATAAAATTAAAAGACAGTTATAACATTTATAAAACTAATATAATAGTCATTGAAGTTTTTTGTATTTTCCAATTTCACAATCGTATCCAAAACAGCAATGATTCATAAATGCAATACAATGGATGATATTCCTCTATGCACAATAGTGTTTGTAGTGGAATGTATTAATCATGCTTCATGACTACATAATGGAATCACTATTGAACTTTTTATCTCTTAGAATTTTGTTTCAAACAATTATGCCTAATATTAAATAAGAAACGCAAGAGAATTGCATCTTAACAGTAGACATTTATGCTTCACATATCATAAATTTTCAAAATTAAGATAAAAGCCTTATCTATTACGGCATTCATCACAATCTTTCTTATCGATTACAATAGAAGCTGTAAAAATGTAATGACGTCATAACTTCTTAGGGACATTTTTATCTCTTCATAAATTTTGACAGCCCACAGTAAACATCTCATACGATTCAGAAAATTATTAAAGCTTCATTGTACAATACCAACCAATAAATTTCCATCCAAAGTACAGGTCACACCGATTAACCTTAGGCAATTGGCTGCAATCAAATAATAAGCGGAAACGCGGGTGTGAGGCAATTTTTCCGTATAAATAGAATCTTTCTCTCTAACTCCTCTACCTATACTATCATGAACGTGCTAGTAAAAAGTAACGCTTTCGAGTGGTATACACGTATGTATCTCACGTGGCAATGTGTGGTAGATAGCTACACACTGTGCGTATTATGCAAGGTCGAGGCCGGCTATCGACGCGCGCGTTGCCGTGAAAGTTGATTTCATTGGCAGGGACGAAAAGTCTGGTGCAATGACAGATCGATATTTGATATCTAAGCACTTTTGCGTTCCTTGTTTTATTTCTCAGGCAAGTTTGCACTTCAACTGCTGATTTAATTTACAAGTCGCAATGGAACATTTTAAATAACGTTTGAGTAATCAAAGCTTTACGTAATATAATTGGTTGGTAATATAAAGGAAAATGAGGAGGTGATGAATTTAACCCGTTGGCATTGGTAAAATAATTGTCTGGCGAAAAATAAGATAATTTTATAACGTAAAAAACATTTATTCTTGTATGAATAGTGTTTAAATTAGACAGAGTCAACAGGAATATATTTATTTTCGTGCACACATGACTGCCTGTTGTTCCACCAAGTATATATATATGTGAGTCTACACGGGCAAAAAGAGATGGACAACAAATAATGAGATAAATGTTTGCACACACATATAAAATAATAAAACACCTTAATAAATTAATCTTTTCTCTAAAATTATAATTTAAAAAAAAAAACTAATAAATTTTACGAATAATTTGTTTCACCAACGGATAATATAAAAGAAAAATTCAATATTTTAAAGCAGCCAATGCGAGTTTCATAACTTCCTGCAACAAGATATACCTATATACATGTCCCGTGACGCACGTCTGGCCGGATTCAACCGTTTTCTACTTAAGGGTCTACTGCCATATATATATATATATATATATATAGATATGCTGCTTATGTATACTATATATATATATATATCACAATCCCATATCTAATCTATTGTCTCCTCGACCAATATGCAGAAGCAATCGTATAACATTCTTTTTTTAAACAACCCATTTAAGTATAGTAAAATCAATTCCTACAAGAATTACCACACAGACAGTCTAGCCAAAAAAATAACCTCAGATAAACATAAACACTCTAAGCTCTAAAATCACCACCACCTCGCGCTGCACACCTCTTATCGTCTTATTTACGCAAGTCAGCTGAGCAGCAGCTCGCGCGTACAACGCTTCATCTAATCCCTCCGAAAATCTCGTGCTAATTGTCGGGCCCCCGTTTTTTTTCTTCTCATCCCTCCTCCTCCTCCTCCTTAACCCCCTCCGACACTGTTTTTCCTTTCCTCGCTAAAAACCTCGACACGCGTATACACTCTCGTCCTCTGGTGTGAGAATTCATTGTCTCTCTCTCTCGCTCTCGGCAAGTCTTGGACCGAATCCTCCATAATCCTGCCCGTAAAAAGGGGGAATTATCCTCTTCTCTCGTCCCTCTCTCTTTCTACGAGAGGCCGGAAATTCGCGGCGCTCGCAAGAAGATCGTCGCCGGGACATTGCAAAACAACGGTCTACTACTACTACTACTACTCCTCGTCGTATCAACTTTCATAATGAGCGTCCGCCCGTTATGTTACGTCAGTTTTGGCCGCGTTCCAGAGAGGCTCTCTCCGCGCGCGTTGTCTTTATCTTCTCGCCTCTGCGACTTAGCAGTATAGCGCGTACAGGCTGTGAGGCCCCTTTTTCCCTCTTGGCCCTTTGTTTTTTAATCACTGTTTTCACTAGGAACGAGGAGGAGGAGGAGGAGGAGGAGGAACATTGTTCTCTCGAGTCGTCATCGTCTGCATAGTTGCACACGTAGAAGAATGAACTCTGCGCGTTGTATACTCAGCCGATTGTCGTCCGTGGCTCTTCTCCTTACGGTTGGAATTATTTCGGTTTGCGTTAAAAGAGACGATAAAAGTATTGTCTCGTGTAAGTTTTTTCTCTTTTCACGAGAAGATCGGGGCACGAGTATAAGAGAGCCACTCGCGTGGTCGTCGCTTCATGATAAAATGCTCGTTACGAGGATGTTTTGTCTGCACCTCTAAGCAAAAAAACAAAAGTTCTATACGCGTTTGTTTTTGTGCGTATCTTTATAAAACTAAAATTGCATAATCTCTCGTTCTTTGTCGATGACCCGTCGTTGTACTTCAGATTTTCTTTTATACTGTGCAAAATACAATCCTCCAAAGCGATTTTTACTCTCGAAATCAAAGGAGCAGACGTCGTAAAGCTCAGCTAAAACATTTCCATCAATTTCTATCCATGTTTGGAATGGGTTGTTTGACGATACTAAAAAATATCCCTCACAATGAACGGTTTTATTGCACGCGGGGCCCTGTGCGTGCACGCCTGCCTAAGCCTCCCTCTGGACTTCAGTATTTTTCTGCAATAAAAACCTTGATTTCTGGCCATAAAAAACGTTTCGCTCGACGAGCAGAGAGACAGAAAGAGAGCGAGAGAGAGAGAAAAGGAAAGAGCTTTCCAACATAAATCTGCGCTGTCATAAAACATAATTTTATTGTACATCGGTTTATCCTGCACGCCACATTCGCCATTCAACGAAAATTACTAATTCAAAACCAGGTTCGTGCAATTAGATTTTTCCCATCTTGCTTCGCGAAAAGGGTCACGTTTAATTATTTTTCAATTCAGCTACACGCCCGAATAAACAAATTAACGCGTCAATGTACACGGTTACATTAACTCTGGAAAGTCATTAAAAAAAAAAAAAATGACCGCCCAATAGCGATGGCAGTAACAGCCCCGTTTCATCGATATATGCGCATCTGTGCAACAATGTTTTTCCATTTAATTAACAGCTCGTACAACCATCGTTTTTTACCCACCCCAGCAGTGGCAGTTCACTGATAAATATTTTAATTGGCTGGCTTGTTTTCTTTCCTACTCGCGTTTATTAAATTTTAAACTCAACGGCAACTTTGAATATCACAACGAAGCGATGGATATAATTTCCATTCCCTCCCTTATACCTTCCAGCGTAGCGTTACGGAAGAACCGAGGCAATGCGCAAATTACAAATGAGCAACTTTGACGATCTAATGGTCTTCTAATTGCTCTGTTTTTGTTATAATTACTCGCGCTAATTGCCCTATCAATTTCAAGTTATTCCGGGAAAACCCGGGAATTCCCTTCGGTATACCGTCGTGCCGTCATGTTAACGCGGCTTTTTCACAGAGAGAGAGAGAGAGACGCGCGAGGTCATAATGGCGAATTAATTTTCCCCTCCCCTGTCCTTCGTCTCCGTATACTAAAGTACCTCTACACCCTATCCAACAGTGTCACTCGATCTTTTTTTTGTCCTTCTGTGTAGCTTAACGCGTACGTTAATATATACGCGCGTATTCTGGAATGTCTATATATATATAACGTGGGGTACAACCATTTTTGTTACAGTTGATCGGCGACGCGAACATCTGCTACGCAAGCGAAAGGAGCGAGGTGGACCCAACGAACAGGCAAATGGTCTTGAAAACGAGAAACGTAAGTATATACATACATATATAATATGTCTACATATATATATATATATATATAGATGTTCGAGTAAATGAAAGTGTAACGTTTACTCGCGCGCTTCACACCTTAGCAGCTTCGATCGTGTATGTAAAGTTTGTAAGCTCTGCTACGCCGCAGCGTTGCGTCAGCAGCAGCGTCGCGGCGCAGCTTCTATTGTTCGCGATAACTAAGTTGACGTAAGACAATTGCAAGTAAGAAGGCGGCGAAGTTGCGAGAAGAGCTGCGGCAAAACTTTTAAGCGTGTGAAAGAACAGGGAAGAACGTTGTCGTTTAATTGAGGGGTGTATATGAATGTGAGTGATGATTCTAGAGGGGATAAAAAATTCAAGCATTCCAGAAGCATTGCCCTATTGATTAGCAGGTGTAAGGCCTTGTTAGATTGATGCTATGTGGAGGTGTAATTTTGAAGGTAGAGTCGCTTTATCGAAGCGCAGGTGTGGTAATTGAAGGACAAATTACCGGCACGTGCTACTGATTTGCAGCATGAATTGATCATTTATGCAGGAGAAGTCGGGAAAATGTTAAAAATTCAAAGGATCACTTGCTCTCTCGTATAATTTTTAAATTTTTAAATATCAGTTTAATTTATACGTCGAACGTTGTTGTTTTTTTTTTCGTGAAAGAGTGAGTCAAATAATTTAAAAAATAAAAAAAAAAGAACAAGATGCATAACTTCATACTGCTGCAGCATATGTAATATAATGCATGAAATATGCATGAGTATTGTTGTAAATAAAAAATCGCTGTACGCCATACGAAGCCATTGAAATTTTATACGTGATGCGTTTTCTTGTATTAAAAAATTGCTGAATTATGTTTTCGTTTTATTTTACTGTAATATGTAAAATAAAACCAGAAATTTTAAATTGAAGTAAACCTCTTGACTTGCTTTCAAAATGAAAAAAATAAATAAATAAACAGAAACAAAAGATTCATCTAAATATATGGTATAAGAGAGTTAACTTGATTCTTCGTAAAGTTTAAATTAATTTAAAAAGTCTTACCGATAGCAACACGTACAGGCTTCTAAACGAGATTAACGGCTAATTTAACTAACAAAAAGTAGATTTATATTTTTCAAACAGGATAGAAAGAATTTTTGCCTAATGCTTAAACCCGATTTGTGACAAAATCTAATGATCCTACCGGAGCATGAGCTTTAAATACTATTTAAAGACTAAGCTATAAATAAAAAAAAACGTCGCGTCAGGGTCATGGTGAAACATTGAAAAAGCCAAGGCGAATGCTTTAAATTTGTTGCGACATATGCGCAACCTTCAAATTCCACGTTGACACGTACTCGTATGATAATTTACTCCCACACGTTTTAAGCCAGTAATTAGCACGTTCTTTAAAACGCTTTTATAAAATATTTTCATAAAACATACCAACGAAAATATTGATCAATCGAAAGCTTTTCTGCATAGGCGAACGATACAGAGAGTTATTAAACCTAATGAATGCTTAAAAACCGCTCACCGAAGTAATCCTGCGAGCGAGTTTACAAACAAACCATTAAACTCGCATCCGCCGCAACACGCTCAAAATCTCATTAATCCCGATCGCGTTTTGATAGACTACCGCGCATACTACACAAAAAGAACTACACATACATATATATATATACACAAATATACGAGAGCGCACTACTGGCGTCTATATATATATATGCAGAAAAAAAGAAGAAAGAAGGAAGCCTCGCGTACATACGCGCGTCCTGAGCACACGATCGGAAAATATTGCGCGGCTGCTAGAATTAAATTAAACGTCAATCGAACGGCCGTGCTGTTATACTGCACTGTTTGGTCGCGTGCAATTTTTCCTGAGATTGATATCACGAGGCCTGCCGAGGAGAGAATTCTCCACTGGGGCGTGGACGGACAGATAGACGGTTCGCGCAGGCGAATCTGTCACGTCCTAATTTAGCCAGTGGAACGACGACGACGCGCCGGTCCTTTGTCGCATGTCCGTTCACCCTCCATCTCTCTCTCTCTCTCGGTCAATCGACCGAGCACTATTTATTTACTCGGTCGCGCGAAGGGAAAGAGTATACGTTTGGTGAATAAAAATAGGTTAGGCGAGGGTCGACCCTTTTTCGATTCGAAAAAAATAGAGAGAACGAGTACGGTGATAACGTCCGACTTTTCTCTTAACCACATGCCATTCTCTATATATATACACGTCAGGTAGAAGAGGGGTGATGAAATTTTGAACGAGTGGAATATTTTATATGTCACCGTGGTGTACACTGAATTTTCGATGAGCCGAGATTTCAATTGTATCCTCCTTCGGATTGCTGTAATAAAAGTAATTGATAAGGATCTGTCGATTATCGACGAAATTGAGCGCGTTCGTTTATCAGTTGTACGAGGGCGCCATTAGGAAATAATAGATACTTGCCGATAGGATCTCTTATTTGAGCGTTGAGTTTGGGGAAAAGTTTTTCTCTTCCGGCCGAGAGTTTCGATGAGGATACGCGTCTGACCTACTTACGAATTTTCGACAGTATAGTCGGCTATGAAACTTTTAATTTTCAATAAATGTTTCAGTCGCATGCTATATCTCAGATCGTAAGGAGGTGCGCGAAACGACGAAGGTCTATATACATATATATATACCCTCTGAATATTGAAAATAAATAAAGACGAATAACGCGTCCTCGACTCAACCTTTTTCTCTCCTCGACGATTCTTCCGACCCAACTTCTCCCGCACCTTTTCGCACGAAATAACGACTCGCTCTCTTTTTCTGCTCGTTCCCCCTTTTTTTCACCATTTCCTTCTCAAGAGGGCGTACGCCTATATACTATATATATACTCTCGCGTCATGGTGGCGGCAGTGATTTCGGCCTGTCCATAAAATTTCAACCGCTGCTGCGTCGTTTCGCGCAAACACAGAATTTTTCCATCATCGTAAAGCACACACCCATACCCCCACACATACATATACATATATATATATATATACGTACTGCACGCATACTGAGACTTTTCATAGTTTACGGTTATACGCCCTTTGAGGTACTGCTCGTGGACCCGCCTTCCTCCCTCCATCTCCCCCCGCTCAACCTGGAGTATAGTACAGTGCATACCGCAAGACCGGCTTTTGGCAAGCGCGGAATCCGTTTTCGAAATGAGATTTTTTTTTTAAGGGCGGAAAGGAGAGAGGTTGGTCGTTTTTATAGGCGAGCGAGGATGGATGTTTCTTTTATTTAAATTATTCGGGAAACAATCGCGGAGGACTCGGGCGGGCGGGTCGCTGTGCGAGAGAGAGAAAGAGGAATATTTCGGTGATGTTTGAAGGCGGATAAAAGAATTCTGTGCTGAGATATATGTCGCAGGGAACGTTGAAGTAAAACTATATAGAGGTTTATATTTTTGGTTTATTTATTTTTTATTTTTTAGTGCTTATTAACCGTATCGATAAAATTAAGAAAATACAATACGAAAGCAAGAATATGAGTGTATGTAAGAGAAAATGTAACAGGAAAAATACGAAGGTGCAGTTGTGTACAGACATGTAGAAATAACAGATCACGAACTTTAATAATGTAAACATTTTAGATTGGTAACTTCAGAGCAATGAACGCTAAGAGACGCTTGGGCGAATGTAGCGTCGTAACTATAGTTATAATATTATTGAAGTTGTGAAAATAATGATACAAAGTCTGTTTCCAATAAAAACATCCGGCATTATTATATTATTAATAGAATTTCTTACAAAATTAATTACATACCCAATACTGATCGAACCCACGAACAATACATTTCCCTCTTGCTCAGGCCCCATCATCAGCACAACTCACCCCTATTGAACCGTTTAAAATTCGCGACTGCCGCGCACTACACCAGTTGGCTAGCAACTACCACTGGTATAAGAAACGATCTTTCTCCGATTTTTTCGAACCTGATTACACGCCCTACTCGCTCACGGCAGACTCAGCGGCTCCTGCATCTTTCTTTCTTTCTCTCTCTCTCTCTCTCCTACGGGAAAAATCACAAGGTAGCTGTGTGCCCGTTCACTCGCGTGTTTCGCATGGCGCACACGTACATTCCTTCCGGATCGTAGGATTTATCCCTCGGCGAGTAGAGCGCGCGCGCGTCTCCCTCTTTTTTATTTTTCCTAGTCGCCTGCGCGCCCCACGTGCAGTTTCCAAGAGATGATTCGGCGGAAAAGACTTTGGCGACCATGAAAATACGCGCGGCGAAGCGTGCGTGACGATGCTGATGGGAGTATATATAGATATGAGATATATGGTTATTGTTTTATTCGCGGGTGGTCTACTCTCTTGAGATTATACTGGTATAGACGATGCGGGGGTGCAGGTTACGTCGATGGTTATATTGATTGGAACGAGATTTAACCATAAATTGGTCGAACGAAGAAAGAATTTTCTTCTCTTGCCATATATAGCTCGTATATATGAAAAAGTAAAGATAAATATATATATAGTTGATGGTGAATTAGTTATCAGTCGAGTTTGATTTAAGGATAAATATAATAATAATATCCTCGGAACATTTGTCGATATAAAAGTGGTTATCGCGTATATACCAGTGGCTTATCCATCCTCGTGTGATAGTGCATTTAGTAGTACGGAACGTTCTACCATAACAGTAAAACGCTTACCGCAATAAAACCGCTTGATTGAACCACTGCGGCGTTCATCTGCTCGCGGGATCTATTCTATAAAACATGAGTTTGCCCGCGTATATAGAGCTGCATGAAATTCATGATCCACCTCGAGCTCAATATCTTCTCGTTTTTCGGCACCCATTCCCTTTCCTACCGATCGTAATAATTATCGCGTTTACCATTAAGATACACACAATTTTTTCTAACAATTTCACTCGGAATTCAATTCGAACACGCGCGGTCACATAATGAATCAGAAAACCCACAGAGACAATTAAAGTTCACAAAATATAATTGCATAAATCAATGTTTAACCCGTCATTATTGCTGTCCGACGACAACAATAACAATTTTCTTTTTCTCGCCTATCGTGAATTCAATGAACCTTCGGGGTCGCCGCATCGAATCGTTAGCCGGCGAGTCAATTTTTGTTCGAATTAACGCTCAAGCGGGAAGGAAAAAAAAACACGAGTCCGCCGCACGTTTGTTTACCAACGACTTCGTAGGACGACGATGATCTCGTTATTCGAATTTGCATACTCCTCCTCGTTGGTATAATCACGCGACAATTATATGCTGGATTTTTGTGTCTCTCACTCTCTCTCTTCTTCTGGTGAGAAACAGAGAACGACGCCGAAGAGATAACGAGATTCGATCTATACCGTCGCGAATGCTCTCGCGTGCGATTCTGTCCTATACACATCGGGGGAGGCTGAAGTATCACTCTTCGGTTCCCTCTCTCTCTCCCGTGCGTCTCATCCAATATTCGCTGACTCATTTCCTCGTCTTCCCTCTCCGACTCTCTCTCTCTCTCTCTCTCTCTCTCTCTCTGTCTCTCGTACTCGTCGGTCCAATCAGAGAGCGAACAAGAAGACAGTTTTCCCGGTTAAGTTTCCGGCAGCGAATATCGACTCTCGAGTATCACTCTCGCCATCCTCCCGTGCCGTCGGAACAATTTTACCCATCGGGATCCGAATCAACAGTCGTCGTCGTCGTCGTTGTCTATACCACGTATATATTCCTTAGTCTCTCTCTCTCTCACTAACGTGTGCCGAGAGAGAGAGAGATAGTTTGTCCAGAGTACAGAACGGACGGATAGTTTTGATGGATTATCGATGACTATGTGGGACTCGTGTGGAGAGCAATGTTTGCGCATATATGCTCCGGTAATTTCGTCGATCGAAAATGCTCTCCCGCATGAACGTCTATAGTGTGTAGAGAGAAGGAAAGCCAGATAGGATAGATAGAGAGAGTAATAACTCGAGTGTAAACTTTCCGAGAGGGATACAGAGAGTCATTTCGGAGATTGCCATAGGTTGCTATATCCAAGTTTGAGGAAATTTCGAATAAACAGGTTTAACGCTGATTTATCGGCTGATTGGAAGCCATCATCCCACTCTCTTATATATATATATCATATCATCCGCAAGCAATATTCTTATTAACAGTTAAGCTAGTTTACTTCATTACCGACCCGTCGTCGCCTGGAATTAACGGACGTAATATCCGAAAGCCATCTTCCGAGCCCTCTTGGGTTTCGTGTTACGCACACACACACACACGTACCCTACCAAGAATTTTAATCGATTCCGTGACTACCAACGACTTTCTTATCGCACCGCCCCTTCGATGTATGTATATATATACACATACAACGAGTATATAGTCGTCGCGATTTTGTTTCTTTCCTCTCGCTCGCTCACAATAAAATCGTATGCTAAGGATCGGGCCACTTACCCCCTCCCTCTCGATGTCTTCTTCTTCTACTTCTGCCTGTTCTCCTTTGTTCTCTGTTGGGGAGCAAAAAGAGGGAAGCGAGATAGGGGAGACCTGTTACTCTCCCTCTCTCTCAGTACGAGCGAACGCGCGCGCGCGCTTGAGAGCGCCAAGGACTAACTTCCGTCTATACCCTTCGATTTACCCCCGCCGGTAGCGAAGCTTCTATATCTCTTAAACTCTTTTCTTGTAAACATGACTCGGTATATTGAGAGAGGAGAGAGAGAGAGAGAGCAGAAGGAGGACCCGTTATGTATTGATAGAAAAGTTTCTTTTCTTACGGATGGATTCGCTCAGTATGTGTATATATATACGGCTCTCTGTAATATCGCGATACATGTGCGTACGTGCGTTTTCACGTTTCTCGAGTTCCTGAAAGATTTTTCTTTTGATACGGGAGCATTTTATGTATACATTTGCTGTAATGTTGAGTTCGAGAGAGCAAATCGAATAAATACTTTGGCGATAATACTAAACTACTTGTCGTTGTAATAATATGATTTTGAAAAAATCTTCACTGTATAATGTTCGGAATAACCGTTGATAAAGATGGTTGTGATGTGTTTTTTTTAAGGTTGCAAATGACAGAAACCGCAATTGCTTGAAAGCATACTTATATGTCAATAAAATATCAGATTTGTGTGCATATCTCAAATCATTTCTGAGTTTGCGTCTATAGATCTTCCTTCCTGTTGAGATTAGAAACTTATCGTCTTTTAGCAAGTTCAAATTGATAGTCAAATAGTACCTCTCTGATCTCGACTAAAACGCTTTTTTAAAATTTATTTTGATTCGTCTCTTGTAAACGATTTTAATTATATGAATATATTTAAGAGTTGAGTGAGCGAGTATATCTGAGTTTTATAAGTGTGTGCGTATTATTTTCACTTTTAATTTTATACTACGTATTTTTAAAATTATTTTCATATTTCTGTTTTTTAAACTTTGTTAAAAATATCTTCTTATCTATCTGTACACTTTTAATGATCGACTTCGACGCAACATAATTTACAGTAAATATAAAAAATATTAAAAAAAAACTAAAATATTAGAAAAGAAATAAACAAACAAGCATTATATTACGTAACGTCGATAATGAGTATACGACAGTACACGAGCCTCGACAGCCTCTTAAACAATTCACTTCCGCTCCACTTTCTCAACCAGGTCAAAGAATCTCACCAACTTTTGCCCCTTCTTCTCATCCTCCGTTTGCTCTTGTACACCCGAATCATTATCCCACCCTAACGTACTCCTCCCCCTTCCTTCTTCCTACCTCCATAAACGACTCCTCTATCCCCTTCGCAGTAAACGATCGGTTATTGATGCGCGCATTACCGACGTCAAAGATCAGCGCGCGCGGTGCGAGCTTTCCGTCGCGGAAAAAGAAGAAAGAGAGTTGAAGCGAGGAAAAATCTGGCGGCTGCTACGATGCATTGCGCGCATGATGAACGACCAGCAGGTGCGGCTGCTGCTGCTGCTACTGTTGCTGTGCATCCCCGATGCGAAAAAGACGAAGAGAGAGCAAGAGAGAGAGAGAGAGAGAGAGTGCTATAAGGTTAACGTCGCATCTCGTCACGTCGGAGCTTTTTCCGTGATCGCCTCGAGTGAGCTCCTACCAGATTTTTCAGTCGTCTGTGTTGTATATATATACGTGTATATATATATAATACATACGCATACGTATATATGTAACGTATACGTATACGTGCAGCAGCAGCAACAGCGGGAGGGTAGAATGAAAGATGTAAACATTCGCCATCATTTTTCAATTTCGAACGGCCGCGCGATGAACCTCCTGCTGCCGCGGGAGATTTCCGCAACTTCTCTTTCTCTGCATAAACTTCGGGGTATAAAATTCGCTCGAATGTATAC